>JAQFZL010000852.1:0-12814 GCA_034695685.1 Galumna lanceata
TAAATACATTAATTAACAAATCTTTATCTGATGTGAATATATTTAAATATCTAAAAATATGGTTTCTTTTGGAGAAAAATACTTTTATGACACCATTAAACCGATTAACAGTTAAAACCATTTTTTTCAATCAAAAGTTTCAGTTTTCAACCGATTTGGGTGTAAAACGATATCATTTTAAAGTCAATTAAAATACATTTTCTGTAAAAAATATGAAATATTTGTTTGAAATAAAATAAATGTAAACTAAAATCTTAGATAAAAAGTTAAATAAAGTTTTATATAATGAATATAAAAGGATTTAAAACTAAAATAAAGATCTTGAATAAAATCAGTCATTTCTTATCAGAAATAAGTACTGAAATGAATACAAAGTTAATTAATTTAAAATTCACTCAAAAAAAGTCAAACAATTTAACAGAAAAAAGTAATAATAATTCATAAAAGAGACGATAGAAGATAAATATATATAATTTTGTTGAAATAATGGCATATTATTTAAGTGACATTTCATTTGATGGCTTTGTTTCGCATATCCTTCGCGTCAATTCGGCCTAAATTATGAAAAACAAGAGTTTATTAAATATTTTTAAAAGCATTTAAATTTTCAAATGAAATATAATTACTTTGAAAAACAAAATTATTAAAAATTAAGAAACAAATTAATTCAATTCTTAACAAATGTTGCAATAAATCCGAGGCCTTAAAGTTATAATTATTTTATAAAAATTTAGATAAAGATATAAATGAATTGAAAAAAAAAACAAACGATTGTTTGACTTTAAATGACGGCATAATTACTTACGAGAGGTTCGAACTCTTTCTGAGAGACCAAATCGAAGTGATTAACGAAATAATAAAAGTGTTTATAACAAGTATTACAGTGAGCCTCAGCCCCTATTGCCAACAGTCTATCGAAATGGTGAATGTAAACATGGACAAATACTCGGAAGAGACGAGCAAGAATCTTTTTGCAAGTTGGGATGAATTGTTTAGGAAATGGTATGTCGTTTTTTGTAGGAAATATCGCTTCGTTGTTGATTTGCTGTTCGATCCAATCCATTAATAAAGCGATATAACGGGGAGCCGGCAGTGGCACCGGTTTCTTATACGTCTTTCCGTCTGCCCACAGATATTCATATTTATGTCCGCCACTCATTCGAGGACATGACTCTTCGGTGCAGTGATCACATACTGTGCCGTAAATTAAATTAATTCGGTTGAAGAAATCTACCACATGAACGGCTATCCAATCGCACAGGTCTTCGCCTGAGAGGTAAATGATATAAAAGGTTTGAAAAAATCAATTGAAAGGACATTAAACTCAGAAAATATAGGAAATATAGTAATGACTTTCATTGAATATTTAATCAAACTTTTGATTCAAAGTTTTAAAAACACTTTAGAGTTATTATCGTCAATAATATGTTATTCTGTGCCCTAAGAATCATTCATTGGGAAGTATGAACTGTAAAAATATTGAGATATCGCCTAAAGTGAGGAACTGTTCATTAAGTGTTTCGCTAAATAAAAAAGTGTCAGATCTCTGGCATTCCTTTTTGGAGTAATCAAAGAATAATATAAAACTTAGAAAATTAATCGTTTTGTTTATTATATGTCAGACATGAAAACAAATCTTCACTAAACAAGTAATTCATCAGAAAATGTAATCATTGAAACTGATTGGAGTTTATTCTAAGAAACAGATTTAAATTTAGATAAACCAATCAAAAGTAATTTGATTGCCATCTCTTTTACTAAGACTTTATTAGTAAATAATAAGTATTCAGAGACTATTTCCTCGATATCTGTTAGGAATGACATAAATTGCCGAAAGACAAGGTTTTGAAAGACTTTTATTTAGGAGAAATTACAATAAATTTGCCATTCATTTGATAAATTGATATGAGGTTTGTTTATAACCTAAAAACTTATTTAGGATTATTTGTCACAAAAACTAAAATCTGAGAATAACTGATTTCGAGCAAAACGGGCCAAAAATAAAAACTGATTCGCAATAAAACTTAATTTTAATAATTGAAATTATAATTAAATTCTGGTCTTTCAAGAGATGTGCAAACTTTGAGAAAAAATGCTGACATATCATCAAATCATTAAATAAAAAGTATTTCAAATAAATTTAATTTAAGATACGTTTTGTGATTAAAATCAAATTTATTAAAAGAAATGCATTTATCATTAATTTGAGCTCATTTTTGTCAATTCTGACAGTTGTGTGAGAGTCACAACTATTGTTATTTAAAAACAAACAAAAAACAATAAAAACAATGGTTTTTCCCAGCAATAAATAGCCTCGAGATACCACTATTTGCAAGTTGTTGTCGAGAGCCTAGATCAATCACCAAACCAGACAATAACTTGTTCTTTTTTCTGTAATAAACATATGTCGAATGTCTTGAATTTAAGTGAAAAGTCGAGACTTAGTAATAAAAGAATTGAATATTAGAAATAAAAGGAGAAATTGATTGAAAAACAATTGAAAACCTTATGTAAAACACAAGTCATAAGAGAAGGGCTTTAAGTCAAGGATTTAATTGATTGCATGAAAATCGAGTGCTTTTTCAACAATTTTGAACTTTTATCAGACTCTCAACATTTTCTCCATTATTTTTTTTTATACATAAATGGCTTTTTATTGCTATTTATTCTAATATAATATCTGTGAGAATATATGAATAAATGAAATCTCAGTCATTAAAGCATTTAAAATGACTTTTATATAAAAATTGTTGCAAAATCTCTTATTCAGAATTAGGTTTAGGTTTAGGTTTGGGAATATCTCATTATATCAGAAGAATCTAAGTTTGAAAAAATTATTCATTTTCCTTATCTCTGATAATAAGCCACTGAATCGTGAATTCACAACACAAAAGATATTACAAAAAACTATTTTATAGTTAAATTCAAGTGCTCTTCACTTGACCTCAATTTTTAATGAAATACTATTTAAAAAATTCTTAACTCATTCGTCAAAATAAACATCTTTTGGAAAGAAGTGCCAATAAATAGCTTTGAACTTGAATTAAGTCTAAACATAAACCTTTTAATTCAATTTAATGTTCATCTCTTCAAATGATTTCAATAAACTTATAATAATTAAATGGTTTTACACTCTCTTTGAATCTTAATTTTTGATGCAATCGTTTTAATTAAATGAAATTTTGGCCACAAATTCATTCAGGAATTAATTATTGAAAAGTGATTTTTGACTTAAATTTAGTGTCAAAAACATAAATTAATTTCTGATAACTTTTTTATAGCCAAACAAAACTGAAAAAACGTAACCAAAAACCTTGAAATGAAAAATTAAAGCAAAAAATTGAATCAATTATTTTGCTATAAATTTAAATAAAAATTTAATAAATTATTAATGGATTCAAACCAAGAATTGAATTAATAGATTAAACACCAAATGGAACATAAAATTCATTTTAATTCAATAAAATTTCAATAAAGGGATGAAAAGACGCTCGGCTTCAAAGGATATGTAATTAATTGAATAGTATTTTATTAAAAAACCAGGAAAATAAGGGTCACATTTAGTGAAGACCTGATTCTTTTGTAGAGACACTGGAATTACTTCAACACTTTTCAAATTTTGAAGAAATATTGATAGCTTTGGGCTCAACAATAGCCCGGTTTCGGTTTAAATGAAAATTTTCTAATATTAATCGATATGTCATCAAAATTAATGATTCAATCGATAGTCAAAACTCATTTCAAACAACAAATCAAAATAAAAAGCAATTAAATTATTGACGAAAACAATAAAACTAAAAAAAGGGTAAAATACAGGGAAATAGTTATTAAAACACATTAAATATAAAACTAATGACTTAAACAAAAGAATAAAACCTAATATTTTATTAATGAAAACACAGTTTATTTGTTTAGAAAATAATTTTAGTAAATAATATTTACTAAATATTATCAGAAATTCAAAGCAAATAAACAAAACAAACATTTATTTCTATGTAATCAAAAAACTTATAATGAATACTAAAGATTGTTATTATTTGCAAAATTAAAGGATATTTTTGGGCAAAAAATTTGATAAATGTCTCACCCGGTGGTAACCGAACCACTTCTCTCAAATTAATGCCAGAGTTGAGGCTAGCGATGGCTTGTTTGTGAAGACTGTACCGGAGTGTTCCCGGCTCAAATTTCTTCTTAGGTCGGAATGTCTGCTCATAAAAACAATGCGTCCCTTAATTATAGTTATTATCTTTTGGTAATAATATTTGTTATTTTGTTAGTAAATTGTGGGAAACAGTTATCATCCGTTAATATGAATTAAATTGTATTCAATTTGTTTTGTTTTGGCAGACAATTGAAAACCCAGTTTTCAAATATTTTTTTTTATTTAAAAAAATTAATAAAAAGTTTCGTTTGAATAGAATTTATGTCAAATTTTCGAGTTTTGGGTTCACTAAATATGGGAAAGTATTTAATTTTATAGTTTGTTTAAGGACACAGTCCTCAACTCAAGACAAATCAGGTGACACTTAATCAACGACTACTCTTTCCCTATAATTATTGAAGAATTGTATTTCAATAATTATATTATAATTTAAAGCATTTAATGGATAGTCTATTACCGGTTCATTACTATCCCTAAAGTGGTTGAGTTGAGGCAAACTTAGCCCTTAATTGTTCACAACTCAATAATAGATCTTTTTTAGTTAAGAATTTGTGTCACAATTGAGCTAGATCATCCATAATCTAAAATATAAATGCTGTAAGTGATCCTGTAAGTGAACTTGCATAAATAAATATATATATATAAATCTAAACTTAGACTATTAGGTAATTTCTTTGGAAATAATTAAAATGTTTCGGATTGTTTTGGCTCAGATAAACTTTCAGCAATTCCTGGAACTAATCAAAGCTTTTCCGGTTAAAAAACATCTGTTTATTGGTTTACATCCAAAAAATGGTGAACTAATGAGAATTGAAGTTAAGTCACATTTAAGTCTCATTGAAATAACATTCAAAACATTTAAATATTTATATTAATCTGAAAAATGCAAATCATAGATATGTTGGCGAAAGTCATCACATTTTAATAAATAAACAATACTTTAAACAAAATTATTAATCAAATCAATGATGACTTGAGATAATGGACTCCCACTACAACCAAATACAACAACATTTGGTTTATAATTACACAGAAATTATGTAAAATTAAAGTTAAAACAAAACAAATTAAATCAATTATTTAAAGGAAACGCCATCCAAATGGTAGTGAAAATTAAAGGGGTGTTAATAATGGGAAAAACACTAAAAGGTAACTAATAAAAGCATACATTCTTATTATTGCGGACCTTTTTTCCTCCCTTATGGAAGAACTCGAGGAAAGACATCGATGCCATCCAATGGTCACAAAATAGTCACAAATTAGGTTTAAATTATGAACAAAGAGTTGGCGCCAAATATAACTCAATTATATAGTCTTCAGTGCGATAACAGATGAGACAACAATTCAACCAAACGTATGACTCATCCAATCATTAAATAAAATCATTAAAAACTGATTCACTGTTAAAAAGATAGCAAAGACTCAGACTTTTGATATTATGTTTGACATTAACTTCCGTTCACTTAATTTGCAATAAAACGAAAAGCGCTGACAAATAGATTAATATTAATATTGCGTTAAAAATATCAGATTTTATAAAAAATTTTGCGATAAAACGCTTGGCTCTCGTTTTATGGCAATCAATGGCTTTCACTATAAACTAACGTTTGTTTCATGAGTTTTGTGCGAAAATACCATACATTGAATAACTCGAGAAACAAGTAGTGGTCTCTCCAGTCGTAGAGCATTAGAGGTCTAACCACTACTTTCCAGTTCTTATAAACAGTAGTTTTCTCTAAACTTTTTATCCAAACCTTTTTGACTAATTATTTCTCTCTTCTATTAATTGGAGTTTTGCACAAACTTTCAGATAATTCCCAAAATTCATATAAATTAGTGAATTTCTCATCAAAAACGGGTTTTAGATAACATAACACATAACACATGAAATTATAAAATAATTATTTTATTTATTAATCTTTCCTTTTAACAGTTGATTGACTTTAAAGGAAAGGACTTCTGTCTATTAAATGACAGGATTTCCATTTAAAGCCCAAACCAGAACCAAATCACGATTTAATCAATTTAAAAGTTCCTTCAATTTTATTAGAAATGGTTTGAAGCGATTTTACATTTTTTTAAATTTCATAAATTTTTTTCCAAAATAGTGTTTATTACTAATAATGGAATATTTATTTACAATATGTTATAAACAGATTTTCTATTAAAGAAAAAGTTGTGAAAAGCAATTATTTCGATAAAAATACGATTAAATGAATCGTTATCTCAAAGTCTGTATTAAATCATTTGTAGATAAATATTAATATTTGATTCGTTAATGACATACATAACAGTGAATATGCAGTGAATGGCATTTAGTTAATTAAAAGTGAGGCTGAAATACAATTATATCTATCCTTTAGTTATTGTTTTGTTTTAAAATTTAACAAAATTTTCATTAATATTCATTTAAATATTGAATTAATTGATTATGAATTTGGTTTCAATAAAAACAAAACTTCATTAAAATTTGGTACAATAAAGTGGTTTCGGTTTAAAAAAGTACAATCAAAAGGAGTTCCTCTTCTCATAATAAGTAATTATAAACTGAAAAAATAGTTTGTCTTCAACTGGAAATGAGGTCCAAAAAATACTTAATATGTTTTTGGAGATGTTTTTTAAATAATTGCTAAAAATAAGTTATTTGCGACCAAACCTTCAAATGGTTTTGAAATGAGAGTCAATTAATTATAACAACACTAAACACGAGATGACGTTTACTGTACTCTCATTTCTATGCATACATTTGAAGGCCAATTGTTTTTGTTTTGAAGTGCAGACGATTTATAAACATTTAAACCATTTTTTAAAATTAAATTTAAAGATTATTTAATAATTTAAATAAATTCAATTATAGGAAAAGACAAATAAAATTGGAATTAAGGCTCAAATAAGTTATAACTTATAATATAAGCGATAAGTTATGGCATTGACTTTGAAAAGTGTCGCAAAACTCGACAAATGTCTTACGTTTAAAATTAGTTCACTTCTGATCATATGATTGAATATCTTTAAAGAAAAGTAAATCCCATTTAAAATAAGTATAACTTCTTTGAAAATAACATATTTTTAGATTTTAAGCATATTTTGTGATTAAAATAAAAAGTAAAGACTCAAACATTTAACACTTTTTGTACACAACTATTGTTTTGATTAAAGAAAGTGAAGATGTGGTCAGAACTACCGGATTCCCTTCTTTTGGAAATCTTTATGTTTATGTCAGTAGAAGACATGTGTAAAGTTAGTGGTGTTTGTCATCAGTGGTGTCGCGTCGCTGTCGATGAGCTCTTATGGAAGAATCTCTTCTATAAGAGGTTTGAAAAAGTAGACCAAACCGTTGGCCAACCAATTAATTTCTTGGGTTACAGACAAGAGAGTAAACGTCTAATAATGAATACTCCAAAGGTATTACATTTTCTTCTCTGTCTTTACTTTCAATTTTCTTATCAAATCATATAATTATTTATTTATTAATTTTTATGAAATTTACTTTTAATTCAAACAAATCTTAAAGTATTTAATCGATAAAAGAGTTTATTAATTGTTTTTTGATATCAAATAACATATAAATAAATAAATTTAATTATTGACTAAAGTATTGATTAACCCATTTGTGTATCGATTGACCCAAAAGTTGTTAAGTGAGACCCTAGTGGAGCACAACGACCAGGTACTGCACGTATCATTTGCTCACAACGGACTACTCTTCAGCAGTTGTTCCAGAGATGGTTTCGTTAAAATCTGGTCAACAGAATCAGTGCCAACAAAAGTGAAGTATTCGGCAGATATGAAGTCTTATTCTTGGAGTTACACTCAATTCTCACAATTCAATGCTTCGGATACTCTATTGATGGTGTCGGGGGTCCACTTCGGTCAACACACAGCCAGCGGTGAAATCGCAGTCTTCAATATTGAGGACAATTTTCAGTTGCAGTGCCGGGTTCTCAATAAGCCTTACGATATATTTGGTACTTGGTATGAATTGTTTATCGCTCAACCATTTATTAATCATTTCTATTGTTAGGTATACCAACGATTATCTTATTTCGAGTCGACTCCACTTTTTAGGTCATTTGGTGTCGTGTTCTGCCCTTTGGTTGAATAAGGCGTGGCAGGAAAGCCACTCAGAACACAAACCAATTATCAAAAGAATGTTTAAATTCTACAACAAAAACGCCAGTTCTATTCGCACAGTTCTTGTGGCCGACTGTCTTAGTGATGAGCCGCCCTCTGAGCCTACCTCTCATTCATCGAAATCTAGTGATAATCAATCGATACGTAATCGAAGTCATAATAATTGTGATACAATCCAAAGAGGAAATCCATTTTCAAGTTTAGGTCAACCGATGACTACTAATCATAGATTAAGAGCTTTGCAAACCCCTCCTAATAACAGTCATCGCATTGACTTTTTTGGGGCCGACTCTAATATCTCGTGCACTAATGAAAGTCCAATTCGATACAGCGCTGAATATCGCTGCGAACAACAGTCCTCTCAAACAGTGGGTAATCCAAGTAATGAAAGTTGTGATAAATTCACTCGAAATATGAGCGCAGAAACTGATTCGGATAATGATTTTGATGATCCGCCCCTCCCGTGGAATGAAGATTGGCTTAAACTTAGTGATGATGAGCTCAATGATGACATCAATCCTAATATCAAAAAAGTTGATGAAAATAAAAAGTCTATCAGTGGTCGAAAATATTGGAAATCCTCTGAAGATGACTCTAAAACAATGAAAAGTCATTTACTTTGCAATAGAGATAAATTACTGATTTTCACATCCGGGTCCCTAACATATACTCCTCATCAAATTGGAATCAAAAGAATAAAACCTTTTATGTTCGAAGAGTTTGTTTCAGAGACCACTTCTGTTTCTAAACGACTTGAAGAGCGCCGACAAAGACAAGAGAATCAGGCGGTGTCGGCCTCACCAAATTGGCAGGAAGAAGAAGCTGTGGCACATCTCTTCGATAGTGTTGACCATACAATTGACCTAAAAGGACATATAATTGGAATGTGTTTAAGTCCTGATAATCGATATCTTTATGTAAATAGTCGTTCCTGGCCTGAAGACGCTGTCATTGTACATCCCCTCAGCCCTCCACCGATCGCACAGCAAATAGACATTCATGTAATAGATTTAAAAACTTTTAAAAAAGTTGGGAATATGTTTCGTTCACATAAAGCCTATACTCCAAATGATGAATGTTTTTTCATATTTCTTGATGTTTGCGACCAGTTTGTGGCTTCCGGTGCTGAAGACCATAACGGATATATTTGGGACAGACATTATGGAATTTGTTTAGCAAAACTACCGCACTCTGATATCGTCAATTCGGTAGCTTTTAATCCAACTGATTCTCAAATGTTAGTGACTGCCAGCGATGACCACACACTCAAAATTTGGAGATCACTCTCTAAAATGAAGACTTTTGTTGACGTCAACTGATTGTTAATAAAGATGTCGTTAATAGTTATTATTATAAATTATTTTCAATTTTATACTAATTTCTAATATTTTTAAAACGTTTTCATAGACTCTAATTAGAACTTTAATTGAATTAATATTTTTGTCAAAAAGTATTTCTCTTAATATATTTTAAAGACAAAAATATTTGTAAACATTGTTATTCTGAACCCAATGTTATCTTTTAAACTTTAATCGATTATAACATTTGGAAGAATTTCTAAAATAAATTTATTGAGTATTCAATTATATTATAATTATTTAAATATTTAGTGAATAGACGACACTTTCACACATTGTTTCACTTTAAAGGCTTTGCTCTAAAAAAAACTCATTTTAATTAATGGATATTTGTTTTTACTTCGGGATAACGACAGTTGTTATATGTTTTCTTAATTCATATAATTGTTTGAGATATGGTTGGAAGCACTCAACTGAACATTCAATGATAACAAAATTGAAATTCTTTTGAGACTTAAGTTTAATGAAAGTTTGCATTTTGTTTAAACAATTTTGTGTAAAGAAAACACATAAAAGTTATGTTTTTCTATTTTTTTTCACAAAATATAATAATTTAATTGAATTATTAGTATTTCATTTGAATATTTTACAATAATTTCAAAACTTTTTATTAACTTAAGATAAAAAATGTAGACATTATTCCAAAAATTTCTGTATTTTAAACCGAATTTCATTTATTTAAGAAAAAATATTATAAATAATTTGAAATTTAATGAATTATCTGATTATCCAAAGATCCAAATCTTTGAAAGTCCACTCGTCTTCAACAATATTAATGACCTGTTCATCGGGAACGGGTTCGGAGTATACCTTCTCTTCCCTTCTATTATCGGAAGACTTTAATTCCTTATACTGACCCCTGATTTTCTTGTTCGTTGATTCACGACTTCTTTTCTTATCATCGGATTTGAGAAATTGTCGCGAATTAGTGGTCTCTTCGTTAAAATATTTGTCGAAATCAGTTTTAATGTCATGAATGGCATTGAATTTATCGTTGTTAACGAGTCTGATAGTTGTCTGAACACTTTTATGCTCTTTTGGTATCATTTGTTTGTTTTCAATAAAATTATTGTTTCGATTACTCTTGTATTCAACGAAATCAGTGCGAATCATATTATCCGTATTTCCATAGGAGTGTGCGTTTGGGTGAATCCTTTCAAAAGATATCATTGGAATCATTAAGTAGTTTATGTAAACTTTTGTATTGAAAAGTTTGAATGGAATTGAAATTAGAATAATTAGATTATATTTGAATTATTCTTTTGTCAGTCGAGTGTGAAATCTATCGATTACTTGCTTTTACTGTGAATTTCAAGTCTTCACTGAAGTTCACTTCAGTTCAGTGTAACCGAAAATAATTATTGGTTCATAAATCCTATCATCATTTAAATGATATTCAATCGATCATTGATTAAGTTATCGATAATAAAGCGATAATTTTTAGATATTCTTTCAATGAATATCATTAAAGTCAATGTCAACTAAACTTCAGTTATTTACTTATAAATTGTATAAGACTTTTAAACTATAAATTTCAGTATAAAATAAAAGAAATAATTCAGTATTTCTTTAGATATTTTGATTAACAACTTGTAATCAGTTTTTTTTGATCAAACAAAACTTAAGACATGCTATTTCTTAAACTTATTTTTATCTAATAAATTATTAATCAAAACTGTTTTCAATGGGATTAAACAAATGAAATCAGAAATTTAGAACTTATAACCTTGATCATTTAAAAAATCATCTAAAATAACTTAAAGTTTTTCGTTCAAAATAAAAGGTTAAAACTTACGAATCCTTATTCTCTATTATCTCAAACACTGGATATGAAATTCTTTGTTCGATATGATTGGAAACACTCATCGGAACGGGTATTGGATTAAATTCGCCAACAATTATAGGCGGCACCGGATTTATCACTGGAGTTGAGGCCTCTGACATCAGTGGACTGTTGGCGACAGACATTCCATGAGAATGAATGTGAGGGTGAGATGAATGTTGTAAATAAGGTCTGTTGAAATGTGTATCTCCGTGAAAATGTACATGGTGACCATGTGGTGCAGGCATCAAAGGAAATTGTGGTTGTGCTGGCGGTGGAATATGTACTCCAGTACTTCCAATCAAATGCTGGTTTGGATGAGCAGGAATTGGCAAATGAACCTGTTCAAATTACAATTACAATATATTTTTTTTATAAATTTCAATTTGAAACCAACTGACCGGAAGAGGTAATGGCATCAAAGTATGGATTCGATTCTGAGATTCGGTACCAATTAATTTGTCACGATTTTCACCCGGAATATAATGAACTTTGAAATCTTTCAAATGTTTGATATCTTTTTTAGGTTTTTTGTTAATCTTTTTGTCGTCGAAACGAAAAATGTTTCTGAGTTTAAAATCCCGTTTTGTTGTCTCACAGATTTGAATTGTGATCAACAGTATCGACAAAACAACAACGAATGCACTGAAAACTTTCACTAAATTAAACATTTCTAACAGTATTTTCTCTTTAACCGAAAGGTTCTCAAAATAGAGGCTTTTCATAAGTGGTCGACACTCTATGATTGCCGAACATATCTCTCGTCAAACAAATATTTAAATGAGTTTTTTTATACAAATGTTTGTCTTTTATTTGTCGGATGAGTTGAAGTTACGGTAATTGATATTAATGTCACACAAATACTCGACTCATAACCCAAGAAATTTTTTCTATGCTTTAACAGAAAGATAGTAAACCACTGAAAGACTGAGCTTTTTGTTGCATTTGTAGTGAATTTCTATAAAATTAAATCCTGGAATATCTCTAAAGAAAATTCAACAAATTATTACTGATTGAGATATAAAACCTTATATTTTATAATTTTTTATAAAAACAATTTTGGTTTAATTGTTCCAAAAAATAAGAATTATATTAAACAAAATCTGATAAAATTTGTTTTTTAATAAAACGGTTGAGTTATCACAAGTAATGACATTGAAATATATTGCCTTCAAATTATTATATTTATTCAATTGTTTTATATTTATTTTAAAATTAAAATAATAGATTTAATCCTTTAATATAATTATGATTAGAATTAATAATTATTTTTACAAATTTATATAAAACTAATATTTATTTAGTGATATATTGTTACTAAATTATATTTAAATAACT
>JAQFZL010000853.1:0-12805 GCA_034695685.1 Galumna lanceata
GAATATATTTAAAAATTTAAGAATTATAATAATTTTAATTTTTCAACATTATTCATATACTTTCATTTGCTACAGATAAACCTCTAGTATGTCAAACACTACTAGAGGTTAATCTGAATTAAGGAATGAAAAGGAATCCCGACTCATACGGGAATCCCGTAAATTCCCACTCCGCGATATTTTTAACGGGAATGGGAGTCCAAATTTTTTCTACGGGCGGGAGTGGGAATCCCAAGGCTATTGCGGGAATGGCGGGACTCCGGTAAAGAAAATACTTAACGAGATCAATAAAAATGTTAAAAATTTTCATAAAAAAAAGAAAATTATGATATGTATTGAAATAAAATTCTAAAATTACAAATTAAACCTAATTTAAACAACATTTAATTCAATTATTTTCTTATTAATATTTAAATGAATTCATAAATTAAATGGGAATTTAGGGAGTGTTGAGAGCTCAGAGGTTATAGGAGTCGGACTTGGGCTGAAGGGCTTGAGTTCGAATCCAGTGACCTGTGCATGATTTTCTCCACTCTCTGAGGTCTTAGCTGAGTATGTGGACTCCAGTTGGCCACTATCCAAAGCCAATATCAGACACTCAGCCCAGTAAAGCACTGGAATTAGGCTTACACACAGGTTGTGTAAGATATTGCTCATAAGGAGCTGAAATCAATACTAATACTAATACTAATACTAATAATTTTCATGCTCATGCAAATTTATATCACTTTTACCGCATCAGTATGATATTTCGGGAGTGGCGGGAGTGACGGGAGTCCCGTGGAAAACAAGTCACGGGAACGGGAGTCCCGAAATTTTTCAGCTCGGGATTGGGAGGGAACGGGAGTGAAAATTTTTGAAAATTACGGTCCTTAATCTTAAAAGACTAAATATTAAGTTGACATTATAGAAGAGTTTCTATAATTCAAGGGCAAAAATCATATAACAAATTGAATCGGGTCCTAGAAATCAGTTGAAGATATAAAGGGGTTTCCATGGTAGAGGGTTGACGTAGTAGAGGTTTAACTGAACTATATAAAATTTTTTTCAAATTAAAAATATTTAAAAAGACACATTGTTAACTCAAATTTTTACTTGTTACTTATAATTTAAGTGTGACATATAATTTATGACTTAAGTTATATGGTTGATTTAATTTCTATAAAAATTATTAATCATTGAAATGTCGATTAAATTTGCTACTTAGTATTTTATAAGTCACACCTGTTATAGGAAATCAGTTCTTATATCATATTATTAAAGAACTCTTTAATTTGAGTTATTTAATTCAAAAAAAATCTACATTATTTGATGTAAATAAGATAAAGTTAATTATTTCATATGAATAATAAACTATTCTGTTGGGTTAACATATCAATTGGTTCAACCGAAATGACAACCCCGAGGTACTTGATCCAAGTCATCAAAGACTGTATTTTGTCTAAATTTGTTGAAAAATTGTTGAATTTTCTGAAAAATTGGAAAATTCGCGCCGGCTTGAAGGGGGCCTGGTTCACTCTCGCTTCTCAAAAGAGGGGGTATTTGGCCGATTTTTGATCTCAGGGGTATTTTGAAATACATTTATCTTTAACTACCATTAAATTCATTTTATATGAAATAACGGTATTAATTGTCAATTGAATAAATAAAAAAGGATATTTCAATTTTAAAATATTTAATATCAAATGAAAAAGTCTTATAAAGCTTTCAAATAGAGTAAATTAGGTGTTTTATATAAATAAAATAACATATCGATAATTTCAAGTTACATTTTTTAAAATTAGGTTTTAGTAATTTCTCTCTCTCTCTCTCTCTCTCTCTCTCTCTCTCTCTCTTTCTCTCTCACTCATTCCTTCTCTACCCTCATCTCTCTCTTTCTCCATATCACTCACTATCAAATTTGAAGGAATAGCCAGAAATGAGTAAAGCAATGGTAAGATTGATTAATGTATGATATATTGAGACAAAGTCTACAATTGTTGGGGTAATGACTGACACGATTTCCAGTTAGAAGTCATTAAATTTGAGAAGAAAATCGATGTACTGAGAGATTCATCCATTGATTTCCATCAATGAATTGAAACGACACAACATATAAATGAAAGCGTCGATCGATTTCACAAATAATTATTGTCCGCTCAAATGCATGCTTTTCAGACACAAATTGAATTGACTCCGACTATAGTCCAAAGTGGACAGACATCTCTTTGGTCAGAGTAAATGTCCTGTCAGTTACAGACGCACCCAATCGATAAACTCCTCTCTCTTTTAGTATACTTTTTTGTCTGTTTTTATTAACTCAATGATTGGTTTTCGACGATTTGAAAGCAATAATCAATTTTTGTTTCACTCGTTTTGTTTCTCTTAATTGTTATTTGAGTGCAATTCAGCCGAAACTCAAGAAATGCCAAAACAAATGACTGTTTTGTCGACCGATGGCTCTCTCTCTCTCTCTCTCTCTCTCTCTCCCTCTCTCACGACTGTTAGCTTAAAATCAATAGTTTGAGCGAAAGAAAAAGACATTAGAAATAAAATATTGCAAAGAATTGGCACAAATTTTTATGCTTAGACTTCACTCTTATGGTTGACTATTATTCTCAAATCGATTCATCGGATCGGAAGTCAAGTTCTCTTTTCTTGAACTTATTTTTTGTGTTAATTCATCACTAATTTCACTCAACTTATTGAACGATAGATTCCATTCCGATTCTTCGCTTCTTCTCAAAACTTAAGTACAAAAATAAAAAAAAATTGTTTTCAAACAAAAGTTTATACCAAAAAAAAAAAGTTTTCTAATCAATAGAATTGTGTCCTAAAGAGTAGACACAAAATGTATTGAAAATAAATTAATAGTTATCGGATGTAAAGACTATAATAAAGGGTATAAAACAAGAGAAGGAGAGGGAGAGAGAGCACATCCAATTCATACTTTTTTTTAAAGCCGTGAGAAGACATATAAGCAATAGTTTTGTTGCCATAAATTACATTTTATGGCTTCAAATCCTCATTTGATTCAATGAAATACTGCATAGAATAGACACCATAGTTGGGGAAATGACTTTTGTGTCGGTCCCCCAGGATTTCAATCGGCTCTTCACAGGATTTCCTATTAAAACAAACTTTAGAAGTGATGTGAACTGAGAATGAAAAAAATGTTTCCATTTCTTTTGACAATAATCATAAAAATTTTATCATGGTCATTTTCGAACAAAGATAAAACTTTACAGCGATTCAATAAATGAGCATGGCACAACTATCAGGAAATTACTAGAGCTTAATGTGGACGCTTTTGACATATCAATTGATTAAATCATTTAATATCATAATTGATTTGTTTGTATTCATTCTGTGCACTAAATATTTGAAGTAAGGGTCGGACACAAGTCATATGCATAACTGGCAATGAGTAGAGCCAACCATAAAATGGGAATAGTCTTACAAAATGCAATTCGTGCCTAAAATACTTTATATTTTGTTGGACTAAACTGTTTGTGTATTTTTTGTAATTTCATTGAACTGGTAGTGATTCTGTGTGTATGTGTATTCTGTGCGGTGTGTATCTCGTGTGAGGTGGTTGGTGTGGTGTCTAAGTCCTTAATGCTGGACACGTTTAACGGTTAGTCGATTAATTTGACCGACAAATAGCTCGTTATAAATCATTACAGTTCATAGTTGTGGGCCAATGGCTGTGCTTTTCCCCACTATCTGTGCTCTCCCTCTAAACAGAGAGTAAACCACAATAGAAGAGAACAAAAACCACTTTAAGAATATAATGGATTTTATCGCTTCTCTTCTATGGTTTTCCCTTAGATATCATTCAAAACGGGGTTTTGTATTTGCTATTAATAGTGGAAATTCATTATTCATTTTTACTAAAATATTATAAATATTTATATACAATGAATCCTCGATATATTAATATAATATATTTATAAGTATATATCTATAAATAACATATATATCAATATTTAGATATAGTTTGGGTTATTTTTTGAAAGACATTTATTATTCCGATTCTTATTTATATACAATTTTAGTGTTGAATTGAATGTAAGAATAAATTGAATATTTTATGAAATTTCCTGAATTTTTGATGACTGCACTCAACGATTATATTCTGGATGTCTTTCAATACTCATCCGTTAAAATATGTGCCCAAATATGTGTGAAAATTGAGGCAAACTTTTTTATGTACTTTATATTAGATTTTATATTGAAGTCCAATATTCTAGTCAATAAAGTGCTCTATATATTGAATTTTTCTTTTAGAATTATCTTGGTAAATTTATGAATAAAATAAAAACAACCAAGCTATATTTATTAATAAAATCTAATTAATATAGCTAATAATTTATCAAGCAAGAACATTCTATTTAATAAATAACAAAGTTATGATGAATCTACCATTAAGGAAAATTAGTTTTTACCTAGCAATTTCCTTGAACTAGATTGCATAAGAATTATTAAGGAATCTCAGCAAATAAATTGGATTTCTCTTTGATAATTTAAGCAAGCAAATACAAACATGCCATAATTTAGCAAGATAATTCCATAATCAATTAATAAAATTTAGCTTGCTTATATAACAATGGCTTTATTGCATACTAAGAAGTTTCATTTATATTGATCGGTACTCAGAAAGTGATGATCTGTGCCTTTATTCTCAACTTAAGTTCTCTCCCTCTCCCTCTCTTACTCTCAACTCTCCCTCTTTAATATATTTCTTTATATATCCCATTATTTGTAGACTAAATGATCCGGTTATTTGTGTAATAAAATTGCAAAATTTCCGCTGAATATTCACTTAATAATAAGCTTATGTAGAGTTCTAATACCTAGAATGTGGACCAAGAGCTCAACTTTAGGTCAAATAAATAGCGAATAACGTCTTTATTATACGTGAGTCGAGTACTGAAGTACTCATTAAACTAATCGATTCTTTGAGTTAATGAAAGTCAACTGTAATTTTAATACAATTTTATCGATTGTATAAATACTGTGCGAAATGCATTTGGAAACATATGGCACAGAATAGAGGGATCAGAATAGGAATGAGAGAAACAGAATTTACTTTTATTAATATTTACATTTCAAGTGTTTTTATTATAAGTTTAATATTATTTAGTCATTCATTTCTAGTTTATTTTACTTTAATTCAGCAAAATTTCACATTTTAATTAAACATGCTAGCTCATAGCTAGATATAATTAGCATGGATATTTTGATTAGATAATTTTAATTAAATATATAGACAGTGAACTGTAATAAATGAATAATAATCCTTGATTGATAATGAACTTGTTAAGTGGAAACAAAATTTATTCGCTAGAATATTAGTTTCCATTCACACAGATCTAATTATCCAATTGCAAGCTAGATCAATTAATGAGCTCAAATTTGATTTCCATCCGAATACTGTAATTAATGTATAAAAGGATACTTTTCTTTTAGTTTATATCCTCAGAGAAATCATTGAAAAGATGATATACAGACCGCCATTAATAAAGTTGCTTTCTTAAATAAAAACTTATGTTTACTTAATTAACCAAATTTTATTATATCTATCAAATTAAAATGTTTCTCATCAACTCGTTTTTATTATCAACTTTTTCCAAAATAAATTAGTTGATTATTTTGAAAATTATTAAAATTATTTTAATAACACTATTTTTCTATTAAAAAGCTATCATATGTATAATTTTATAATAAAAACAAAGTTTCAAGGTATTAAATACCACTTATCATTTAAAATCTAGTATTTTAACTAAAAATTAATGAAATAATCAAATATAGTTTTCAACAAAAAATTTTAAAAACTGTAATTTATAATTTGTTGTTTGTTTCTTAATGAATATATAAATTGTTTGTAATAGTTTTGAGTTGCTTACCCCCTTTTTTTTTGCTTCTATAAATAAGAATAAATTGCAAGGGTAGACAGTTGCTCAAAGATAGTGCACTGGTAAATTATCTCTGAACACCCTGGTTCCCATCTATCATGTGAGTTTCGGGCAAGACACTATGGTGTGGCCCAATAGCATTGCCCTCAACGACCTAGCATTGAAATAGATTCTGTATATAACTTAGAATAGAATTTTGATAGAGAGCAAGATCATTTAGATCGGCGAGGTTCGAAAACGAGAATCTCCTTCTAAGTTTTAAAAGGAAGAGTTTGCATACACAATGTATTTTGATATTTTGTTTACATAACTTGTTTCATAAAAAAATTCAACTACACAAGTTAAAGTTAATAAAAATCTATAAAAATTTATCACTATAAATTAAAATAAATAAAAATGATAGTCAAACAAAATTGGTTAAATTATAAAAATTTAATCTTGTTAATATTAGAGAGAAAGGTATTGCGTAACTCCAATCCCTTTCTATTTGCACATCACTGAACACTCATTAACGTTCATTTGTTGAAAAACAAGGAAATATCGCTTTTAATCTTTTTTATGAATATAATAAACAACGAAAATCTCAAATTTCTGTTAACTAGAATAATGCATAAGTTTTGCATGATAAAAATGTGCTTATTCAACACACCTAGCATATAATAACATATAACTTTCAACGATATATAACTTAATGGTCATTAAATTAAAAGACTTTTAGTTATATAAATATTAATTATAATTATATATTGCGATCGATATCATCACACATTCACTTTGAATATAGAGGAGAACCGTTGCACAGCATAAGCACAGCATAATATACAGCTATAATATTAATATAAAATGAATGATCTGATATTCAATATCAAGAGCATTGTATATAAGATATGTAAAGGCATTTAATCTATCAAATGTTCATAATATTGACATAAAAATTAATAAAATAAAAAGCTATTGCTATCAATGACAGAGCCCTGGAAATGATAGGAATAATCGGAGGGAATATTCAATAAAAAAATTGAGTCCATTATCTCAGGAATGGATAAATGATAGCAAAGTTTTTTTTTTGTTTTTTGGCTTTTATTCAATTTTTTAAACAACTTTTTTTGTTAGTTTTTTCGACTGAATTATAATAATAGTTTCTCTCATTAATTATTAGTGAATTTTTTTCACAGAAAATGTTGTTTTTATTCTTAATTTTATGAGTTTTATGCAAGATCATGTTGTTTAATTTTCTGTACTTGGACAATAGTGCTTAATAGTCGGTTAAAAATATGTCTCATAAAAATTATGTTTAATTTATGAATATTTTTAATTTACTTATCTTTCAATACATAATATTTTTCAGTCATTTATTTTAATAATATTTGGTTCGCAAACAAAGATATTAAGAGACAAAGAGTTATAAAATCATTTGCATATCATATGAAAATTACTAGGGGTAACCAAGAAGATATTTTAAAAGGCTTTACTGAATGATCAAGCTTATTTTGTGGTAAACTGATAACTTGGTGAATAATTAATAGTAAATTCTTTAATGTAATTTAAATTTGAATATTATATTCAAGCTTTTTTTTTAAATGAAAGCAAGTATGCATTACCTTGCTTAAAAAATTTAATTTAGGTAAGAATTTAATGGTTTTACTCTTTTTGAAAAAAAACAAACAAAAAGAGTAAAACCATTAAAAAATTTCAGATGACTTTCAACTTTGATATTAAACTTTTTTTTGGTAATTATATTCTTTAAAGAATTCTTTAAAAGAATTTAATCTTATTTGTGCAAGGTCACCTTCCAACAAGATGAGAACATAATTGAATTATGAAATTTTAGTTTCAGTGAATTTCTATTGAATGTCATTCCATTGAACACAAGTTTCACTGTTTTATTATATAAGTCATAAGCTTTTAGAAAGACTTTATTCATGATTTAATGGGAATCCTATTGTGATTATTATTGAGTTAATCCTAAAAATTCAATGAATTGTATATAATTACCGTTTATTCGATGCAATTATCTATATTTCTGATGCCATTAACCGCAGAGGAAATCATCAAATTCTGTGCAATGGATCTGAAAATAGTAGAGAAAAACATATGATTATAGTCTTGCAATTCGTGAACAGAATTCTATTATCTTTACTATTATTAGTATATAATATAAGATATAATCAAATAAAGTTTTAGTTAATATCTGGTTATAGAAAGAGTTCACTTGATTTTAACGATAGAATCACTAAAAGGAATGGTTTTTAATATAATTCTTTGATTTTCAGCCCAAAAGGCGTTAAATTGGGCTCAAAAACACATTTAAACCAATTGTTAATACAATAAAAGAGTGGATTATTTGAGAGAGAAAAGTAAAAAACAAATTTCAAAAATTTAATCAACGATTCATTACTTTTGTTGTCGACTCCCTATTGAAAGTGGAGTTCATTTCTCAACCGAAGAGAAGGAAAAAACAAATTTCATCGACTCATGAGTTCTGCTCTTTTTTATATTAAAAGCGATATTTTTATAATTTATTGCTTCAGTCCTGAACTTTGAAGGCAAGACGTTAGGGCTCAGGTATAGCCACGGCTCTACTTCTAATAAATCATGTTCGATACAGAACTTGATAGATTAGACCATGGTTATTTTGAGCAATGATCAAGTAACAAAAGAATAGTGAAAGTGCAAAAGGAAATTAGTTAAAATAAATATAATCATGATGAATTGTTCATTCATGTTGAATGTGCTCTAAGAGCGCACACCCACATCTTCCTTATGCTTATGTTTAGGACATTGAGGAAGACCTTGTTCATTTGTAAAGCTCAAGTCTTATTGAATTGCATTTCGCATCCGAGCACTCAAAGTATGCCATTTCTGACCTGAATTCCAGATCACAACATATATGAGCCTCAAAATTATAGCACATCTCTTGTGTTTTGTGACCAATCATTGCCACTATTTTAGGTAAAGGATTTCACTAAAGTTAAGGCAATACTATTTTTGCTGACATTTTGATGAAGAATACGATTATAAGAAGTTTTTCTTTCTTCAGTCAATAAATCTTTGTTTGGCTTTTCATTTATACTTCAATTTAGTATTAATTCAATTAAATATAAATTCCTATCCATTGGTTTCTTTCCTAAAAAGGTTTTACTTTTTAACCTTAAGTATAGTTTTTCATTAATTTTAAATTATTTAAACATGTCTTATATGAGAGTAAGTTATAATAAATTTTTAATCAAAAGTAAACAATTTTTATATCATTGACATTTCAGTGCATTAGTATTTTTACCCTTGGTATTTAATACTCTTGGAACTTTATCAATCTTTTATCGAATAAAATAAGTAAAAACATTTTGTCGAAATCTATTTCAAAGTAATATATTTATTCTTTTTATATGAAACTTATTTTCCTTTAATGAATGTATCATGGTGAATATAATTTGGTTTTTTATTTTCATGATTATAATCTTGTTTATTTTACTTTCTTGCCAAATATTATGCAAGAACATGAATAAGTTTGCGTCAAGTTTAATATATTATTTAAATCATCATGCAAATTAGTCTATTGATTAAGAAAGTCATCTTGTGATTAGCTAATTTATCAAGGATATTTATAGAGGAAATAAATTAACAATGTTGAAATAACCAAGGTAATATTTAAAATTAAGTATTTAGTTATTCAATTGAATATTTATTAACCAAGTAAATATTTATCATGGAAATTATTTTAAAGATTTTTCATATAAATATTATTATCTTAAATGTTTTACAACAAAAATACAGATAAATATTATAATATTTGTAACAAAAGATTGCATTCATATCCTAATTATAGGCATTTGTATTATGTCTTACATTTTCACCGCTTAATAACCAAAAGATATATTAGAAAAGACGTCTTAATTAGAATTGATTTCATGTAAATTATTCTCATTAAAAGTTCATTAGACAGTTATAGTGATATTTATTATAAGAGACAGAATATTGGACCTAGAGCATCTGTTAATTGTGCTTTTAGACATTTTAGCTATTATTTAAATTAGCATGGCAATAATTTACCAGCACGTTTGTTACCAACATTAATTAAATCCGATCAATAAGTGAGTAAAATTTATTCAAAAACTAAAATCATGAATATATTAATTAATACTTTTCATGGCTTTTCATATTATAAATGAAAGTGATTTTACTGTAAATATATTCGAATATAAGATTTAATTTTGAAAATTGGTTTAGACTTTCACTGAATATATTAAACAATAAGTCTTACGAAATACATAAATCTTATGATAAATTTATTTCTATCGAATACCTAATCAAATGTTAAGGCATTGATTTCACTGTCGATTATATTCTGAGCGCCGAAAAAACTATTTGATTCCCTTTCAGTCAAACAGAAAGAAAATCAATGAAAAACTTATTTGATTTATGAAAAACTTATTGATTTTCTCCACCGCCCTCTCTCTCTCTCTCTCTCTCTCTCTCTCTCTCTCTCTGCCTCTCTTTCACTCTCACTCTCCAAAACCCTATTTCATAGGGTTTTCTGCTCTAAATTTCATATCTGTATTCCATATCTATGTTTCCGATACAACAACAACACCTCTACTGAAAGGGAACGACATATGTTTTAGACTCCGATAATTTATTGTAAATTATTAGCCAATAGTTTGAGAAATAATACATAAAACAATGTTTTCTTCTGGCGATCGGATAATCAATACTTAATTTCATTAAAAATATTGGTATTCCTGTTGTCATCGATAAGACACAACTGTCCGTTACATACGATGAACAGAGACAGAAATGACTCACTAATGACAGCGAAATATAAAATTTAATAATTTATTACTTTTGTTATACAAATCAATAAAATTAAATTATCTTTCAATTTATACCCGGAACATATTAATAATTGGAATCCACTTTTTATAGATTTTTTTCATATAAAATAAAAACAAAATAATATTGTATTCTTTGATAAATAAACCAAGATTCAATAATAAACCAAGTTTTAGCTAGTTGATTTATCTATAAAAGTTGCAATTATGGAATTGTAGTTGACCATGATCATTTATGAATCAGAAAATGTAGTTATTTATTTGTGAATAAAGAGAAACTCTAGTGGACAGCATAGCACAGATGTATTAGTGATCAAGAATAGCACAGAATAGCATTGGTTTCACCCATCCATCTCTTCCAAAACATTGGATGATTGGGATCAGGGCTATGGTGTGTCAGTACTTACGACTACATGTCTAACGTTTAATGCATTTCGCTTTTCCTAATATACTTTATTTCCTGTCCTCTACTTATCGTTCAATAATAGTTTTACACACAAATTGAACGAAACATAAGAACCCAAAAACTAAACGTAAAGCCATTCGTTTCCCGAAAAATGTTTTCAAACATAACGTAAGGCAAAACCATTTGTTTCTAACACTGATTGTCACCAAAAAAATTATTGAAACCTTAACTAAAACTTATTGAAACATAAGATTTCGAAATAAGAAGACTGAAGACTAAGTCATCACAACATCTCTCTCACACATACACTCACACACACACACACTCACTCACTAACACAAACACACAGCTGTCCATAGCTCTGGTATTTTATTTGTGTTATATAAAGCGAAAGGGAAGGAAAGAGTGAAAAAAATAGAGTTCCGAAAACAAATCAATAAAGACGTTTTGTGGAGGGGCTGATAGGGCTGTGCAATAGATCTGAATAATTTAGACAAATGATAAATATCTCATTTCATTAAAGGGAATCGCCTTAAGTCTAATGCCATTTACGTGAATGTAAGCCAAAAGGAAAAATTATTGAACAGAATTGTGAGAAGGGATAGACAAAAAGGAGAGAGAGAACTCATATCCATTTGTCTGACTGTCTGTTCGACCAATTCATTTGTCAGATAAAATGATGGCAAACAAAACTGATAGAGAAATTAAGAGCAATTCATATGAAAAGTGTGTATTGAAAGACAGAGTAAAATATTGTCGACTCAATGAAGAGTAAACGAAATGCCAAAAGAATTGATCGAAAGAATAAGTAATTGAAGAGAAAAATAGTCGCACAGAAATGCTTTGTTATGCTGTGTTTGGGCTCTACTTTTTTTTCCCTATTATTTCTTTAACTTTTCTATTGTTAAGAAAAGTTAGAAAATGGATTTCTATTGAGTAAATGTGGGCTAAAAAATCAAATAAGAGAAACAATAAGCTTTACATTAATCGTATGGACCCTATTATGGGATCAGCCATCCATTGGTGGCCAACCCATTGAAATCCCCGAACTCATGAAGAATGGATTGGCAATCATTTATTATAAGGAAGGCAATGGTATCGTTGGTCGAAATGCATGTTTTCATTCATCAGTGGAATGAGTCCTACATTTTGGGTGTGAGACCTATGCTCTCAAATCCATGATTTGCAATAAAAATAGTGGTCTCTCTCACATCACAGGGTTGGGCACATTTTCTCTACTCTTTGTTAGAAAGATTACCTAGAATAATTAGGTAAATGAGTTTTATAATACTACTACCATAATTAACATAAACAACCCTATCGGGAACATTTTCTAATCAGGCACAATTACACTGAAACACAATGTATATGTAAAATAAGTAATTTAGTGGAGTGGGTGCTCATCCCTGTGCCAACTGATGATGATAGCAGTCGTGATATTTTTATATAAAATCCTTGAAAATATTCTAACAGAATATTCTGTATTATTCTGAGTGTATATGACTCTAATCGAGGAGAGACTGCTATAAGTTTCCCCACCCTTTGGATGCTATTAATGGTATCAAATCGAGTATCAAATTATTTATATAATATCTCGCATACAATACTTTATATCATTTAGAGTCTGGACTCAGTTTAATGCTCGATATAATAGTAATAATAATAATAGTCTA
>JAQFZL010000854.1:0-12777 GCA_034695685.1 Galumna lanceata
TCTTAAATATGTTTTACATAAAAAGAAAATCATTTAATGCAATTGATTTCAGTTAATATAAATCTCTAATAAGTTTTAAAACATTGAGAGTCTCTTTTGACTAAAGTTTGTCTAAATTTAGTCAATTATTAAACCCCAAACTCAACACAATTGCAAAATAACTCTAAAATACACATAACATAATCAGTTCATTAACTAAAGACTAATATTTCAATCAATTTTTATTGGTTTTTAAGATTTTCAATATTAAAATTACCATGGTAGGATTTTCATATACATTGTAATTTGTATTGATTAGCCAAGCTTAAAAGTTTTAAGCCATAGGTTTTAACTTAAAACTCATACTTTGAATAATTAGAAAAAAATGAGTAAAAGTGCTACAAATGAGCAAACATTTGCCTTGTTTATCATTATGAACCATAAACTTAATCATGTTATTCATGGTTTAAAATTCCAATTTATTAATGAATTAATTAAATCGACTCATATTTACTCAAATTTTAAGATTAAGTTTCAATTTTTGAGGGAATGAGTGATCTTAAGTTGAAAATTTTTATTCAAGTTATTAAACTAAATAAAATGAGCTTGCAATTATCAAATAAAATTAGAGACTTAAAATGTCACCATGATCAAATAAATGTTATATTACGCATCAATTATTGACTCAATACGTGACTACAGCTTATGTAAACATAGACTAATAGACAAATTAGATAAGTTTGTGCATAATATTCACAATTAGTGTTTAAACAGACCTTTCATTCAATATTTATTTTTAATTACTCAATGATCGACATTTTAGTCAATATTTCTTAGATATCGGTTCGGAATAAAAGACAAATATGTGTTTAAACAGATAATTAGATTTTCTTCGAAATTAAAAGTATTTACAAAAAAAAGTTAAACATATTTAAAGTAAAGCTTAAAATCAAATCTTTCAGATCTAATCAGTATTTTAATCAAATAATTATTAATTATTTATTAAAAATTAAAATTTTTGAAAATATTTTATAAATAAAAATAAGTAAAGAATTATTTTAAATTTAGTCTTTAAAAGTGGTTATAACACATTTGAGTACAATATTATAATTATTAATTAATATTTATAAATATCTTCTATTAATTTGAGGTTAAAATCTAGAAATGGATAAAAAGAAAAGGTATAATATTTACCCAAAAATAACTGAAGATTATTGAGATTTCATTTATATATAAGAGTTGAGCAAAAGTTTGAAATGTTTAATATCGTTGTTCGGTATTAGTGGGCAAAAGAACGAATTTAGTGGAGTCACGACGTCGACCACGAGAACCACATCTACAACAGACTGAACAGCAAATGCCAAGTATTAGTCCGATTATAGCTAAACATATGGCACCCAAAGCGTAGTCTATAATAAAAATTATAAATTTTAACAAATTGTCGGTATATTAACATTAATATTACCGTTGAGACAGAGGACATCTCCAACAAAACCCTTATAAGTATCACACTTTCCATCGGATACCAAACTCTTAGTTAATCCAATACTAGCGCTAATAATCTGTTCAATAGTAGAATCGTCGCATTTATTGTCGCCCATTGGATCAGTTATACAATCTTTGAGATGATTGAAAGCACAACAGGCTTTCCTCGTTTGAAGAAATCCAATACCAATATTGTTGGCCGAATTGATTTCTTTGTTGAACTCATCGACACATTTATTTACATTAGCGGCCGATAGAAACGGACAAATAATTTCAGAGAGAAAGCCGTAGAGAACGGGTGATCCCAACAAAACCAAGAATGAAATTCTCAAATAAAGTTTTCCATACATTTTCGTATTAATTATTAAATATTATTAAAGAAGAAATTATTACAAAACGCAGTAAAAGATATTAATTATTATCTGAAATGTGTTTTCATATGAAATGCCTAAAAGTAGACTATTTTACTGATTAATGCAAACGATTGCAATTTATATGAATGTTTTTAAATGAAGTGTTTAAATGACAGTTTGAGTTAACTAAAACTACATATCACTAAAAGTTTGCGTAGTTTCTAAACTCACAGAGTATTGAATATCACTTATAATATGTTATATTAGACTTTCCTCCTCTACACCGACTGTCGCCGATATTCACAACTATTACTGCAATATTTGAATATAAAACTTATTTATTTAATCAATAGTTCAATTTTTATCTTTTTTTCGACTTAAGGTTAATTTTAGTATAAGACAAAAAGTGACATGATAAAATTATCATAAGTAGAGTTAACTTTATTTACTTTAGATATGACTGCGGTTTCGGACTATTAAAAAAACTTAAAATTGATATTTAGTAGAATATTCACATCTAGTGTGCAAACAAACCTCCACTGATAAGCTATTTTTAGTTTAGAGATTGGATGTCGTGAGCCGTGAGAAGACATGATATAAGAAAACAATGATTCGCCTAATAATCAGTGAATGGAATCAGTTATCGAAGTTATCAGTACTTAAGTCACAAAACTTATTCGTTATTCAAAGTATTTTGAATATTAGATTTCAGTTAACAACTGTTTAGAAAGTTTTTACTTTTGAATCGGATATTTACGCTGATTGAGGTCTCCTATGACAGTATGAATGCCTTCCTTTGCAATTCTAGCTATCCTTGAAATGAGACTGAAATCATATTCCATAAAATCAATCAAAAGTTCAATATTTGGAATTTTATTTTATTTTTATTCCACAAAAAGACAAGAAAATAGAGTTAATCCGATTTCATATTCAAAATATTTTAATGAAATAAAAAATTTTATTGAAAAACAAAACTTTCAAATGATTTGAACTAATTTTTATTGACATCAAATCATTTATTGCTTAACAGAAGTAATAAATTTTTATTCGAAGTTAAAAATAAAATTTATATAAATTTAAAAGTGTTTTATAGACAATACTATCTTCCAGTCATTGAACGCTTAGCACTGGTTTCAGGACTTTCCTCATCGAAGTCTTCATTATTTTCATCAATAGTTTCGATGTAATAGTTTTTGGAATAATTAAAGAAATTACTCTTTGATTGATTGCTTTCACATCTCTCGAGTGCCTGAACTTTGACCTCAGATTTGTTACAATTGTTGTGGTTTTTCAAATGCATTATATCTGAGAGTGAGTATCTGATGGCGTGCTCTTCCATATAATTAAATATATAGAGTATCACAATAATGACTGTCAGCACTGAAGGCATCAAAACTGATCCGTAATTTAGGGAAACCGTCCAAACGAATGCCATTAATAGAAAATTCATTATTGGAACTAAAAAATTGTTCCGCCTTTAATAAAAAAGTCCTCAGGGTAATTCAAGGCATTAAAAATCAGTGATGACCTAGCTCCAATCAATTGCATCCACCATAAAAGATCGGAAATAACTCCATTAAAATCAAAGTTATCAAAGAATTTCAAATAAATCTCTTCCTTAATATAAAGTTATAAAAAGCGAGAAATCAAAAGAAAGTTATGTCTCGACATCACTGATAAATAATGCATAATTGATCTTGATAATTGTTACTTACTAACGCATTTCATTAGTCTCTCCTTACAAAGCCTTCTGATATCTTCTTCAGTAACACCTAGAATGTCTTCCTGGTCGTCATCATCGCAACACTTTAGATCCCAAATACTGTCCTCTTCCTCGTCCGGACACTTCCAGTCGAGAAATATTAGACTCATTTATTAACCATTACTTAACAGAAAATATGAAAATCTATTGTTTGTTATAAATTCAAATCCATTTATATTCATATAAATCACTCAAATATTTATTGATTTCCTATAATTAATAGTATTTCTCAAATAAAAACTGATAAATATTTATAAAAATTCAAATCACGTTTTGACAAATGTTTTGCTTAGAATAATAATCCAAATTAATAAAAAAAAATGATCATGTTTGTTTGTTTCCATATATTTTAATCTTTAAATTTTAAATCTATTAGTAATAATTCCACGAATTAATTGGTTTATAATTATTTGATGAAAAACGAAATGAATCTTTCACTACATTTACGAAGTAATATGTAGTATATTTAATTTCTTTGCTCACACCTTTCCCACCCACCCCCAGCTTTTTGCTTATAACGGGGTTTTGTTTGTTTATATTGTGTTTTGTTTGTTTATATAAACTTTATATAGTATATATATAATATCCCTTTATAAATAAAGGCTTAATTAAATTGTTTATGTATATATGTATTAGGGATTCTTTATATTTGATTAATTTTATGAATAACGAGACCCAACTGGACCTCTAGAGATATATTTCTTTATTAATAATAGAGATTTTTTATCTTTTGTAAATAAAGTATTTTAAATAAGTTTATATTTATATTGGATCTCCACAAAGATGTTTCTTAATGAATATAGGATATCCCAGCATATTTCACCTGATTTCACCTGAGTGGAAACCTCTCATTAATTTACGACCAGTTAGTCCCTTTCCCATTGTAACCAATGTTAACTTAACCTATCATTAGTGAAAACCTTCCAATTCTAAAGTGAACCCATTTATTGCATTTTTCGTTTAACATACAAAACCTCTCAATAGTGAAATATTGAATGAGACAAGATTTGAGGGCAAAACCTATGACCACTACATTAAATAAGAAATATTTATTTTGAATCAATTGAACATAAAATTCAAAATTATTATACAATATGCTTGATAAATGAGTTCACTAGCAGAGTGAGGGTGCTCAAAAAATTCAAATTTAACTAGCCGAGTATAAAGAGTTTAAAGTGGAGGTGGTTGTGAGTAAAGCAATTATAAATACTACATATTACTTCGTAAATGTAGTGAAAAAGTGTAAAATCTGTACAAAATTTGTCCATTCATTTGATATAAAAGCATAAACATTTGGTTAAGAATTTCATTTGTTTTAATGACAACAATTAAAAAATGAATTAAAACAAATTGGAAAAGTAGTTCTTAAAGAGTCTCTCGAAGTGAATATAAATTTGAATAAATTAGTAAACAGACTTTTTTTGACTAAAATATCTATAATATAATACAGTTCAAACAATTATTGATATTTATTCAAAAATTTGAATAAATTACACCAGTTTTGAAATGTATAAATTCAATACCTCTCAATAGTGAAAACCTCTGAATAGTGAACGAATTTGCTGGTCCCGATGCGTTCACTATTCGGAGGTTTAACTGTTCCCCAGCATATTTCTTTATAATTAAAGAGAATTTTATCCTTTTGTAAATAAATTATTAATGTGCTAATATTAGTAATGAAATCCCACAAAGATGTTTCTTTAATAATATAGAATATCCCAGCTTATTTCTTCATTAATGAGAATTTTACTTTATTGTAAATAAAGTAATTTAAATATGTTTTTATTATTAATGGGCCTCCACAAAAATGTTCCTTCATCAAAAAGTGATAAAACAACACTCGAGATTATTTCTATTTTTAAATATTATTTAATTTTTTATTAATATTGTATAATAATATTGAATTTTATGTTCAATTGATTCGAAATAAATATTTCTTAATTAATATAAACACGTAAATGTAGTGGTCATAGGCTTAACCCTCAAACCTTGTTATACATACATTTGAATTTAAATTTTCAATTAACTAGCTGGATAATTATTAACTATTATGGTAATTAGATATTTAAAAATTCCCATATGTTTATAATTTGAGTTCATTTAATTTAAATTAATTTTCAAGACTTGGAGGGAATGACTTTAGGTTTATATGACTCAATTGTCTGACGATATTAGTTAAAAAACTACTTCTTGGCATAACTCGAAAGTCTTCATCGAACAGAATATCATCTTCTGCTTCATTACTGCTTTCTTTTTGTACCTCTTCTCGAGTGTTGCCATTAATTTGATTTTTCGATCTCTGCTCTCGTTTTTTATTTTCTTTCTTAATATTGAAGACAGCGATGAATATAAATATAGCGACCGATACCACAATCATTATAAACATGAGAGACACCCAAAAGGCGCCTAAATTTTAAATACAATCGAATATTATTTTTAATTGACTTATAATTAGCTTTAAATGGGTTTTGAACCCAACATTTAAAATGTTTGTTGAATAGAGTGACAAATCATTGTCTAATTTATAATTTTTTAAGCACTTTAACTATAACTTACTTCTGGGCCCTATTTTATCTTTTCCATAATATAATAAATTGTTTGAATTCATTTGTAATTGAGAACAAACGCCACTTTTCATTGAAATATCAGTGATTGCAAAGAATTGGTCATCAGATCCATTGATTTTTGCATTAAGAGATACTCTGAAATTAGTTTGGTTTCCAAAGAGTGTTGTCAGACATCGATTTGGATCATATCTATTATTTCTTTGATTGCATTCAAATGTTTCAATGATTTCATTATTTCTATCGATTCTATGAATTTTGAATAGACTTTCACTAATATTTGTTGAGTGAATGAAATTAGTGATTAAACAAACACTAGAATTGGTTGAAATTAATGGCGATTCAAAAGAACTACCACTTTGTTGTCCATTACATCGATTACTGGCTTTCAATAGTAAAACGTTAAAAGTTTGAGGCAATTGACGCCAATTAATATCAATTTTAGTGATTTCCCATTTATTTGAATTATTTATTGAATTAGACCAAGAACATTTTCTTAGATCTTTGTTAAGAAAATCACATTTTGAAAGAATGAGATCAGTGCAAACAACACAATTAGTCACCAAGATCATTAAAATCAATAGAGAATTAAAGGCGTAAACACTTATTTTTTGCATATTTTGTTTCATTTATTTAACATTAATGCGATAATTACTGTAAATTACACCCATTTTGCCATCAAATAAGTAATGTCTTTTTAATTTCATTTGAAAAAAGGTAATACAATTATGATTAACACATTTATCTTTTATATTACATAAAGAATCTAATCTAACATTCAATGATAATTAAATATAAAAATCAATACTTTTTTAAAATTAATTAAACATTTTATTTGACTAAAAAACAAATAACTAATTGTATTCATTAAAGTAATCGTTTGATACAAATAATTTTTAAAACTCTCTTAATTAGTTTTATTAAACAAATAAAGTACTCATGACTTCATTGTTTAGTGAATTATTAATAATAAAAAGTAAAGCTTTTGTTAGAATAGATTAATTGCTTCGCATTTATTTTAAATGCAAACAAATATCGCCTAAATATGTCTTAAGTGAAGGTTTTAAGAGATTAGGGTTAAGAACATCCGGATATAGATTATAATAAATATAATAAGGAAGTCCTCTAAAGTTTACTCATAAATTTCATGGATTGGTCAGTACTCTCCTCTTATTTTTTTCTAAATGATTGATCAAATACTCAAAACTATTGATGAATTGTGTTTTGTTAGTCATTTCAATATTCGTATTGATATCTAAATCAAGTGCTGACCAAAAATGTGAGTCAACTTCACAGTTATTTTTTGATTTTAATTCTAATTTATATTAATATTTCAGTTGAAGTCCACACAACCAAAGATCACAAGTCTTTTACTGAACACTTCTCCGCATTCTTAGGAATCTTTTCATTTGCGTCGGTCTTAACACTGATATCTCCGTTCATACTTAAGGCGGGTTTCATTCCTTTGGCAATAATTAGCAAGATCATTTCTAAACCTTTAATGATGATGGGTCTGACCGGTTGGGTTTTGGTAACCCTCACGCCTCTAATTTTAGCAAGATCAGGTTAGTTGTGATTTGATTCTAGCAATTTGCTTAATTTTCATGTCAATAGGAATGACAATTCCAGTGTTTGAGTCGCGATCGCAGGAAAACCATTTATTTTCATCGATTAGTCGTTTGATGTCCACAAATATGTCAGTCGTGACAACAGAAATGATGCAATTTTTTGACCTCAACAACGATGAGTGCAAACATGAAATCAGTTGTAGAGTCGGCAAAAGGATGGCCGACGCCATCCCTTATTTCCAATATTTTGTCTCACAGTCGGGGTAAGAATCAAAATTCACTAAATTTGAAGACGAGTTTAACTATAAAATGTGCATGTTCAAGTGCTCAAATTTATTAGTTTAAAGTTCTAATTATGAGAGATATAAGTAACGATTCCATTCATCTGTTGTTGGCATCAAAACTCGATATCAAAACTTTCTTTTATATTAAATAAAAGTAGAATTAGGTTTAGGTAGAAGATTGGTTAAAAATTTTAAGTTAAAATAAACTTGGTCAAATTATACCAAAACTTATTTCGGAACAAATATTAAGTTTAGTTTAAAAAACACTCAAAAGAGAGCACTAATAGTCTCATATTCTACCTAAAAATTCAAGGATTTTGCTTAATAATTGTGTTGAAAATTACCAAGTTTACTTTTGAATTAACTGATAAGAAAAGGCAATTTTATTTCTCACTTATTATAATTGACTCAAATTAAAGTTATTATCTTTAAAAGTATTCAAATTTTCGACAAAATTAGACCAAAACTTCCTTTTCTTTATTCAATTACAGTAAAAGTTTAATGACTTTTCCTTAAGACTATTAACTCTAAAAATTTGATTAATTTTAATGAAATTTAATTATTTGTTTACTTTGTCTGAGAAGTGCCGCCAATTGGGTTGAAAACAAATTTACAGCAAATATGTTCAGATCAATGACTGATTCAAAAGAGTGCACTAATATCTGTCCATCACTTAATGGAGATTTGAATAACCCATCAAACACTTACTCCAGTGATCCCAACGATTCTGTGTTGCAATGGTTGGGATAAAACTATTATTTAACTAAATTATTCTAAACTATTTATTTTAAAATTTGAATTTAATTTAAAAATTGTATTAAAACTAATTTAATGAAATAAATGAATAATTATTTAATCAAAAACCTTATCAATGATTCAATTCTAAATTCAATGAAGAAATGATAGGAAGTGCGACAAAAAAATAAACATTTTATTATAAAGTAAAACGACCCTTAAGTTTATGAGTTCATTCAATGAGTAAATTTATTCTTGCAATATATCGTCTCTATAAAACTAAAGGAAAATTAAAGTGTAAAATATTTATTATGCTTAGATTTATTATATATAGGAATATCATCATCCAATCCTCGGTAGTATAGTGGTTAGTATCCCCGCCTGTCACGCGGGAGACCGGGGTTCGATTCCCCGCCGGGGAGGATTTTTTTTGTTATATAGTTGTTATAAATATTGAAATAAATATAAATTTTGTTTATTTTTTTAAACATTAAATTAAAATAATTTAAATAAAATCATATTTTACTTAATTTTGTGTTTTATTATAATAAATCAATAAATATAAATAATTCTCTTAAACTTAATGTTTGAAGAGTGAACTCTATTGGATAGAAACCTAAGCCATAAACACATTGGTTTTGTTAATATTTAAGGTCATTCACCCTCTTCTCCAAAAATATTAGTGACACATAAAAGTGTATTCGAGTTAAGTTTAGAAAATTTTAGTCAATCTTTGGCTGACATTTAAGTCCAAATGTTTTTAATGATAATCTGGTTATAAAATAATTGAACTTTGAATCAAACAAAAGTCATTTTATTAATTGAAAGATCAGTTTTTATTTGATAATAATTTTTTGTCTGAAATATAATCTAAATTAATAGCGAATAACGAATGAAAACAAAATTCATTTGTTTTGTTGGTTTCACTGAAAACACTGGAAATTATAGTAAAAATCAAGTCTTAAAAAACAAAATTTTTATTTTCAGCTGACTTGTGCTCCACTGAACTCAAAGTTTTATGAACTTTCAAGTACTCCACTTTTGAAGGAAAGCCCTCAAAAGGTGACCATACTTTCAATAACTTTCTTATCTCCAAAAATGGATAAAATTTAATTTTTTTAAACATTTGTCTTATTATTGAGTATTTGACTCATATTTGTTGGAATAGTATTTCATTTAAAATGTTTGTTGACTTCAGACGTATTTAAAAGTGAAAACTTGTTTTCCCTTTCATTTTAACTGAAATTTTGCACAATTTTTGTGTTAAAGAGTCGACAAAACTAACACTTTGTTTCCATTGTTAAGTTGACCTAACATTTCAACAAATTATATCCAGGGTATGTCACTTATACTAATTAAACTTTATATTAAATTAAATGATTATATGATATTAAGACCAAATGGTTTATCCTTTAATTGTATTTCTATTGAAAGAAGACATTAAACGACACAATTATTGTTGAATTTATTTGTTTTCAATTGTTTTGAATTGAGTTTCAGTGCAATTATGAGACTTTATTATAAGTTTTCCCCATATAATGGTTCGCTTTATAGCGAGTATTTGTGTCAATATCTTCATTTGATAACATTTTTCTCAAATATATGGTATTAAACAAGTAGTCACGACAATATCTATTACCTTAATAGTGATACCTTGCAGCTAATAATCAAGGTAATTGTTTTGTATATCTTTTTTTTTGTGACTTTTCTCAGTATAAACTTATATCGATATTATTATTTTGACTCAAAGTCTTTGAGTCTATCAGTCCTTGAGTTGAGATTCAGAGTTGTTTTAAAAGTGAAACAAAAAAAAGCAAAGGATTTGACGAAATATTTGGTTTGAAAAGTCCTTGGAATCACTTTTCACATTAAATATGTTATACAGACTTAGAAGTCAAAGAATTTTCATTATATTTTCCTTTACATCAATTTATAGCTTTCTTTAATAAAGACTTTCTTTTGTGGAAAGCCTTTCAATTGAAGTTTCTTTGATACTTTTTCTACTTAAAAATTTTAATTTAAATAGGTGATTTCAATTTGGTAATTTTTTCACACATTTTACTTGTCTCAAAAGTTGAGAATTTTCTCATTATTGTCCTTTAAGTCACAATTTTTTTTAATGAGAAAACATATATTGAATAACAAGTTTATATAAAATAAACGTGTCGTTAAAGTAAAGGTAAGAACAAATTAAAATTTTAAATTCATAATACATTTACAAAAAGGTGGCGATAATTATTCCCTTTAAATATACGTCAGATTAAAGTTTAGTTTTATATTTCAGGTGTTTTCACGTGAATATGTGTTTTGGGTTAATATGATTGGCTCTTAAGAGATCTCAGCGATGAATATGTTTTTGAAGATATTTTGACAAAATCTTCGTTATGTTTATTTCAAGTTCAGAAGTGAAGACAATTGTTATATAATATTGTTATTACATAAGTGTTAGAAAATGATGGAATCCAACAAAAACAGTGAAATGATAGACGTCTCTCAATCTCTTCTCAAAGAATTGGATTCACTTTATATGAGTGAAAAGTACAGCGATTTTGTGTTCATTATTGAAAATGAACGCATTTTTGCCCATAAATTCATTTTATGTCTTCGATGCGATTACTTTCGACTAATGTTTTCTTCTGGTCTGAGAGAAGCCATCGATAATGAGGTCGAAATGAATGAGACGCCGATCTCTGCTTTTAAAGATGTCTTGTATTTCATGTATTCCGGAAGAATGCATTTGAAAAATAAAAAAGTTGATGACATTATCGACATCTTATTTTTGGGTAAATAAATGATAACATCATAAAATATCTTTACTTTTTTTTCTTAAAAATTTGAGCAAGATACTTTTTTTTTAATTGCTAAACAAAAATTTTGCACATTTAGGACATCGCTATGAAATGCATGATTTGGTGAACGCAGTAATTGATTATCTCTATAAGAATGTCAGCGAAGACAATGTGTTTGAGATTCACGCAACGGCCTCTTTATTTAACATGGACATTTTACTAAAAAGATGTTTTAATTATATTTCATTTCGAGGATATAAGCTTTTATTCAGCGAAGGACTAATGAATTTGAGCCCTTCTTTACTCATTGAACTGCTCTCAAGTGACGACTTCTGTGCCGAAGAAATTGATATTTTTAATGCAATAATGAAATATTTGAAAAACTATCCGGAATATAATGAAGATATTGTTAAACAACTCGTCTCAACTGTTCGATTGCCTCTAATTTGTTGGAATGACTTAATAGCTTATGTTTGGCCTTCAGGTAAATACATTTTTTTGTTTTTTAAGAAAAGAGGAAAATCCAATTACTCGACAAAATAATAGCCAATAAAATTAATTTTTGAATTTTTAAAATTCAGGTCATTTCGCAAAAGAAAAGCTTTTGTGTGCTATCGATAGAAGAGTGGAAATGAATGACAATAATAATCAAAATTATCGGAAATGTGTTAAACCCATACTAAGTCTGAAATCGATTTCCAATTTTATTGTTGAGCAGTCATTCCTTCACTGCCGCAAATATGACCAGAATCTGTCTGTTATATTAAAGATCCCAGCTCATTTAAATATTGAATTCGATAGCATTCACTTTATTAATTATATTGAATTGGATTTCGGCAATTGTGACAAAACGGGTTATTCTTATTATATTGAAGTGACAGCTAATGGCGAGTGGAAACGGATCGCAGATTATACTGACTATCGCTGCCATTCATTGCAAACCATTTATTTTGGAAAAACTGCCGTCAAATCGATTAGAATCTACTGTTCGCGATGTAAAGGAGACGGAACTAACTTTATTTTAAATGACTTCAAATGTATGGTAAAAGAAATCCCTTCCAATCTTTACAATTCGGTTAAAAATAAGACGGATTTGGACTATAGAAGTCTAAACAATAATAGAAATTATGCACCACTTTATGGACCGCAACTAAACCTCTCATCTAAAACAAAGTGTTGCGTAAATAAGGCCTTCAATACAAATAATTTGATAAATTAAGTCATTTTATCTAATTTTAAGTCATTATTTTTATATTAC
>JAQFZL010000855.1:0-12771 GCA_034695685.1 Galumna lanceata
AAGTAAATGAACTTGATGATAATATTTGAGAATCTGAGGCATCCTTTACCGTCTTAACACAGACGACACTAACAATTGATTGATTTCGGTCTCAAATCAAAAAGTACTTCAAAATTCTGGTTTAAGAGAACTTTGAACTCATTTCACATTATTATAAGTTATAATTTTAATTATAAATATTATAATTTATGATTAAATTTTTATTTTATCGAATTATAAATAATTTGTTTTCTGTGTAAATGTTTTGTCCGAAATTGACGTCAATTTACTAAAAAAAAAGTTTCAAATTATAAATTTCTGAAAATATATTCCAATGAATTTCTCTGAATTAGTTTAAATCATTGCTCTCAGAGGTCTTCCTCTCAAAATTCAATTTATCTTAAAATAGATTTTATCAAAAGATTTTTATATCCATTAAATGTTTAAATTGTTTTATCCTTAAAAGGTGTCCAACAGTTTTGACCGCAAAATCAAATAAAAAATGATTTATTTTAATGATTTAAAAGTCAATTCGGCTTTTCTTAGAAAACCAGGAATTTCTCAGAAGTGATAAATAAGTGATAAATAATTCAGTAAAAAAAATAGTAAGAATAATGAATGGATTAAAACTTGACCTGTATATTGACCTGGATCATTCAATCTATTATCATTCAATGTTTTATTACTGAATGGCAATAGTATTCCATACAAATGGTTGGCATTCGTCTCAACTCAAATACTAAGCAATTTTTCGTTTACTTAAAATAAATCTATTTTTAGACTAAAAGAGTGACAAAATTAGTTCACTTTCTTCTGTCATTTGACTCGATTTGAGTAAAACGACACTAAAATATATCCAAACTCTTAGTATTGTTAGTATTGATTATCAATTTTATTACTAAATTTCACTTAATTTCTTAGTAATGGGTAATCAAATCCCTGAATCTCACAATCAATCGGTACTTCATTTCATTACTAAGTATTCAATCATTTTCTAAACAAAAACTTCTAAAACGTAAAAAAGATCTCAAATTTGATTATATCTACGATTTTGTGATTTTAAATTAAAACTTTTAATTAAATATATTTTAAAATTATTTATTTAATGAATTGTTTAATGAATTCTCAGGAAAATATTGTTGAAATTGAGTCAATTGTCGCAGATTTAGTTAACGCCGTCCACATTAAAGAGTCCATTATGTCTGAGACCTCAGATAATTACCAAGAAGTTGATGACAACATGGATCTGGATAAGACTTCGTTTTTTGAGGCCAACTCCAACTTTAACACTACTATAGATTTTTACCCAAAAGTGGAAAACTTTAAGAGTAACGAGACATTAGTGCCGACCACTATCACCACAATCACCGCAATTAACGACTTTATGGAATTAACAGCAGATAATATCGACGAAGAGGTATCCTTTAATTTATTTTACAAAAGCCTTTTTATTGTGTTTACTCTTTGAATATTTTTTATGATTTCAGCCTTTATTTGGCAATAAATGTGTGGGAATTCTTGTGGGCTATGAGTTGACCCGAATCTGTTGTATAACTGTTTCTTTCGTTAATTAGATTTTTTGTGACTAATGTTTCAATATTTATGTTTAGATTTAAATTCATTTTTGCTGTAAATCTTCTCAAAGTTCTAGTTTTCATAAAAATTAATTTCTTATAAAATTTTGTTTTAATTGAATAGAAGTCTAGTTTTGCATTACTTTGAAGTCTGTCTGACTCTTCATATTATAAGTAGTTTTGATTTCTGTTTTTCAAAATATTTCAAAAGTCCTTTAAATCCAAAGTTGTTTTGAAATAATATTTTTAAAAATTGAGTCAAAATCGAGGAAAAAGTTTAGTTTTTTTAGAAAAATGTATAATTTTATAACACGAAAAGTGAGACAAATATTTTTAATGTTAAGTAATTAAATTGATTTTTTTTTTATCAGAACGACTATAAGAGTTCCAACAGTTCTTCGCCATCGGAGTGGAAGTATTCAACTTATAGTCCTTCATCTGATTATAAGCCTTACGAAAGTGTTGGCTCCAAATACAACGATATTCTTGACTCCTGGAACTCAATTAAAGAGGAAAATAAAGTTCAACTAAAGTCGTCCCGAACTTCAATTATGCGAAATTTCGATCCTTTATATGGCAGTGATTTAGGAGTGGAAAGAGTGCCCTCACCTCCTGAGCGAAGGAAAACTAAGCACAGATACGAAAAGTTTTTGTCTGATGAACACAATGACAGCACCGGATTAGTAGATGGTTTCATTAAATGCAAGATCACTGAAACCCCCAAATCTGATACTCATCGACCATTAATTGATACAAAACCTGATGTTTTGGCGTTTGCTGTCCAACAAAAAGACAATGAATTGAAAAACAAAATCACAGAATTGGAAAACGAATGCAAACATAAAGACATGAAATTATATGAAACTAATGAAGAGTTAAACAAAATAAGTGAAGAGAAAAATATTTTACTAAAATTAGTTCAAACTCTGCATAACATAAACGAAGAATTGTTTCGCTCTTCAATCGAAAAGTTGGAACAAACGGTAAATGAAAAGAACGAAATCGAGAAAAGACTTAATGAAACCAAAGAATTTTGTGATAAAATAAGAGATGAGTTGTCTTCCAAACAAATCATCGAAAAACAGTATTCAGTCGAAAGACTCCGACATTTGGAAGAAAAGTGTATTCAATTGACTGCGAAGAACACATCAATGGAACAAAAATTGTATTTATATTTACTATTAATTATTAAAATCTAATTATTCTCTTCAGACGATCAGCAGATGATATGAAAGAATTGGAGAATAAGATAATCACTTATAAAATGCAAATTAAAAGATTGGAAATGAAGATCATATCACTGGAGAATCAAATGCATCAAAAGAACTCAGAGAACAACGAACTGTCAGCGATGGTCGACGAACTCATTTCAAAAGTCAACAAATGATATGTTTTTCATAATTTTTATTCAAAGAAATCCAATTATTTTTATAACATCTCTAGGATTGTATTCAATGAAGTTTTCAATAATTTTTATCAATTAATAGTCAATTTCAACTCTTATTGTTTTATTACTGATATAACAGATTATTACTGAACTTTATTAGAATAAAAACAAAATTAAAACAAATAATAACGTTATTTATGTTTAGCACTTATTCTGTATAAAAACAAATCTTATGAAAAGTAAATAAATTTATATTTTATATAAACATTTAATAAAATTAACTTAAATTTAATTGATTTGAATATAAGCCGACAAAAAGTGAGTATAAAAAGTAAATATTAAAATAATTTAATAAAATGTTTCAATGATTTAGTGGTGAACTACAAACCGAACCCAAATTCAATATTTATGAGACCTTACGGCGGGTTTTTAGTGTTGGGTCTGAGTATCGGCGCTATTGTTTTACATCAAATCAAAGTCAGATACTTTCCCGGACACCAACGATTCCTCTCACGGGTGGCACGAATTGGATATAAATTGCATTTCACTCCCAAATAGACATTTAGTTAATTATAATGTATTTTAGATGTGAATAGTCGTAGGAATCAATAAATTGTTGACTAAATTTAAAATTAGTTTCAAATCTAAATGATTACAGACTTTTTCAGTCATTTGTTTCGTTGATTCAAATAATGATATAATTTCTTCATTTAATTCAATTGTATCGGAAGTCAAATGATTTGTTTCTAAACTTAATAAAAAAGATTCAATTGATTTATACAATTGTTTTATATTTGCTTTTATTGAAATGATTTGAGACGATATCTCTTCGTTTACTTCTTTGGTCTCACAATTAAGAGATAAAACACTAAAAAGAGAAAAGTATTCAAATGTTTTCAAAAGAAGAATAAGTTTTACTCAATTATGGCTTCAAATGAAGATATTATGAGAAAGGGTTCAAAACTTAGTTTAAATCCAAAATCAAAACCCTTTTGACGACCATTTTCTCGTCCGGAATAAATGCCTTCTCGGAGGCCATCCTTTAAGACAATCAATTGATAATAATTTAAATTAAAATAAAATGAAATACTTTTTCCAAACTATCGTTTAATTTATTCCACTCTTTATTTGCAAAATCGAGTTCTTCGTTACCACAACTGTTGTCATCAAAAATATCGGCCATTATTTCAATTATTGTTTACTTTGTATTAAACCGATTAATCAAATTCAATGATAATCACAATTAATGGACAGATATTATGAAAACGAGTAACAATCAGTGATGTCGTCAACCGATTGGTGGCGACTCTCACCTAATGTTTATTTTTGTTAATTAAAGGTTTGGTAAACTTCGCGTCACAGCCTTTGAGTCACAGTCTGTCACTCTTTTTATATAATTTTAATTTTATTTAAATCCGTTACTATTTATTCAATTCAATGCAATTCAATACTTAAAAGTTTTATTTTTTTGGATATTTTATAATTTAATTTAAAACTAATGCTTTCATAAAATCAAAGCTTAGATTTAATTGTTTTTTATTAATTTTTTAATTAACTAAACTCTAAGTAAATCTAATTATAATTTGATTATTAATAAGTGATAGGATTTACAGTTAGTTGTGATTAAGTGATGTTTTCAAACTTCTTAAGTCATTATTAGTAAAACAATTGTTAAAAACAGTATTTTGTGAGAAAATGTCTAATTTTCCAATTATTCCAACAACTCCTCCACCTCTTGATGTCAGCGACACTGAGGAAGAAGAAGATGAGTCTAATTTTAGGAATTTCAGTGATGTCTTTCCTGAAGAAGAAGAAAAAGATATCGATTTTGTTATTCCAGACTTTACTGTTGATAACGAAACAGACGGACAGACCTCAAGTGATTTGAACGATAAGATCACTTCTAAAGACAAACAAAACTTTGAGGAAATTATTCTCAACTCTATAGACAACAAAAATATCAATTCTTCTGATAATAAGTCCAACACTGAAATAGTGTCACAAAAGTCAGAAATAGCTGAAAGTGACGACAATTTGACGGAAATCAATGAAAACAATTTTAATGTTTTAAACGATAATATCATTGAAAAATCGTCTGAAGAAAAAGTTACAGAAATGGAAAACCAAGAGTTTAATGACTTTAATGTCAATGAAAATGATTTCGATTTCGCAGACTTTACTTCATATCAATTGAATGAAAATAACGATAAATTCAAACAAACCGATGAAAATGAATGCCTCCCTTTTGATGACTCTTTCGGTGATTTCAAAGATAGTTGTCAACCAAATGGCGATACAATAAATATCTCTCAAAATATTGAAAATCAATTCAATGATAACTTAAGTGATGACGACTTCGCAGACTTTGCGTCCGCACAACCAGAGCTCAATTCAGACTTTCAATCGTTTACTGCATTTAAGTCAGATATTAGGGATCAAAAAGAGTCGGATAAAAGTGACGATGAATTCGCTGATTTCTCCTCATTTCAAGAGGTTGTAGACAACAGTACTTCGAGTAAAACAACTTCTGAAGGATTTGAAAAACTGAGCCAATTATTTACTGAGATATTCACTACTAACGAACCCATAGATTCTGTGGACAATTCGCCAAATATTAGCAGAGATTTTTTCAATACCGCCGATCAGTTTAGGTTTGGTTTCATTTATTTCTATTTGATATACAAATAAATATATATTTTTATAATTTAATAGTAAGAGTGTATGGAAACAATTGCAAGATGTTGAGAGCGCGCCCTCATTAAAGCTCAAGTGGTCCACTTCTCACTCATTTCAACTTCTTTTGACTGCTCTTAATATTGATCCGCGAAATATTGTAAGTATTGTTAAATTGGTTTCAAAAGATTCCATCATTTGATGGAAGTATTTGTCGAAACTTATGTTTGAATAAAACAATTTCTTTGCGTTATTCGCCATTTCTAGGAATGTGTTCTTTTGGATGACTTCTAGCTTTTTGTAAGGGCTCTCAATTGCATTCATTTCTAATCCAATGCATTACTGATGTATGCCTTCCTTTGAAATTATTTTCTCCTTTTATTGCTTTATTTCCAAAAAAAAATGATTCCAAATATTCCTCAATATTTAAGTTAATCTCATTATTAAACAATTTTTTATTTTAGTTAAGAAACCCATCAGTGCCTATGTTTGCCTCAGGATTGGGATATGTTTTAGAGCCGACTAAACATAAATTTAATGATGAGTTTAGTGATGAAATTGAACCGAAAAACACAAATGGTTTTAATAGTTCTAATTCTATACCTCCCGTGCATTTCGACTGGAGTTCTAGTGGTTTAACAAATCCTTTGGATGCAAATCAAAAGTCTATTAATAATGACTTCGATTTAGACTTCTTTGTCACTAATGATGACGTGAAGAATACCTGCAAACAAACCGGTATTTCGAGTGAGTATTTTAATGGTAATCTTTTATACTATGATTTTAACTGTTTTTCTTAGATTTCGAAGAGTTATTAAGTGATAATAAGGACATCACTTCCGAAACAAATTCAGTTAATTTAAATAAAAACAAGAATTTAATGCAACAGATATTGTCGTCCGTCACCACTAATTCCCTACAAACTTCTCAAACAAATGAAAGCCAAGCATTGAGTGAAGAATCGCTTCAAATATTAAAAGAATTACCGAATTTGTCTTTTTTGAGGGCAAAAGTATTAATGTTTCCGATTAATATCAAAACAAATCCATAACTTAATTGAATAACTGATGACTGAAAAACATTCCAAACACTAGTCTTTTACAAATTTTGTACAATTAATGCATTTAATGTCAATTGTTATTAATTAACAAAAATGTAATTTAATGTTAAATATTTAAAAAAAAATCTGAAACAATAAAAGGGATCACTTTTAGTGATTGTCTTCATTTTGGTTTTGTTGACCCAATCCGTGGAATTCAAATAACTTTTCTTCAATTGTTTTCATAAGATTTCGACAATCGTTTGTCAGACCTTATAATCAAATAATAACCAAAAAATTACTTCAAAAACAATTAATAATTAAATTACAGATAATTTTATTTCTTGCGATTCGGATCTGATAGATGTCGATATCATTTCGGGGGAAACCATTGCTATCGACTAATGGCTCATCCATTCCGACGTTTTGCTAATTCATTACAAAAGATATAAATTTATTTAATAATCAACTGTTGGTTAAGACATACACTTCGAAGAATGCTTTGCCATTCTTTGATCTCATTTTCCATTTTATTTCTCTGAGAATTCATTTCAAGTAATTCTTTGCGTAAGACTTCCCTTCGCTCTGAAACTGAATTATTTTCACCATTTGTTGACATTTTTTAATTAAGTTATTTTAAACCATTAGTTAAATGATTTAACTTAAATCACAATAAAAGTTGGGATCAATTAAACGATGAATTGACAAAAAGTATAGTTTTTAAGATATTTGAGTCAAATATTTTGACTTATTTTTGTCAAATCAAATGAAAATAAAAGTTTTCCATCTCTTTATTTACAGAATTACCTCACAAACAACAACATGACATTGTAGACAGAAATTGATCAGATATACCCTTGGTTGTAATGACATGCCCTTATGTGTGAGGAATATGAAGATTTAGATATGGATAGGGATAATGAGAATTTAAAAAAACAATAATGAAGTGAAAAACAATTTCAAAATAACTAAAAAATCATTTACTTTATAAAATCATTTACTTTAATAAGTTGTGATAAAACAAATAAATGATGAAAACAATTAAGATTTGGAATATTTGATTACCATAAGTATATTAATGATAAACACATTTAATCAGAATAATTATTCTGAGTTTAAGTCTATGATAATCATTAGTATACAATTAGAACACTATTTTTGCTTAAATTTCAGTGTAATGTCATGCGGTTATTTGTGAGGTAATACAGTGTTGTAATTTTTGCCGCAAAACAATACAAGAGTTCATTCAGAAAGAACTCAATTTATTTTTGAAGGGAATTCACTAAATTTATAGTAATATTATGTTAAAACTATTGTAAATCTGGAAAATGGGTTCAAAACATTCAAGACTTTTAATATGAAAGAGTGATGGGAGGAGTCCTCGAATATGTATTGGGCGGAGACACTACTACTGGGAAGAGTTGTTTGGAGTCAGCGATTGATTGCAAGAAATGTTCGTCTCTTTCATTAAGACATTCATTAACTGAAGTAAACATTAAAACACATTAAATGTGGTTTCAATGCAATCAAAACTGTCTTTAAATATAATTCTTCTATGAATTTAAGTGATGTAATGCCGAATGGGATCTGTTCTGGAGTGGTGTCGGGTGTGGTTGTAGTGAGTGTTGTTGTCTGTGACGGCCATTTCAATTGGATGTAATTCATTTCAGTCATTCAGATTGACATTTACTGACAGACAGACAGTGATAGCACTCTCTCTCTCTCTTCTCTCTCCCATTCATCCCTCAATAGGTATGAATAAATGCAAATCAATTGAAATGCAATCAAATCCTATAAATAGATTTTAATCATTTATAAGCTTTTATTTAATTTTTAACTCATTTTATAGTTAATATTATAAATGTTTTTAAATAAAAGCATTTCTTTTCTTTACTTTACTTTCAAAATATTTACACTTTTACTAACTTTTGGAAAAATTAGTTCTAAACTTACATTTCGTTAAACAAAATCATTAGAATTAACTAAAAAAATAATTCTTTTGAATTTATATTAAAATTTTGATTAAAAATATAATTAAATATTTGATTAAATGTTTGATAAGTTTTTTCCATCGATTCTTATCTTTTCAAATGAATTATTCATTAATTTATATCTAAAATCTTTAATAAATTTATTTAAATTACGAAAAACTCTCAAACTTTACTTTTATTTTCTTTAAATTAAAGTAAAAATATATAATTTTAATTCAATTTTTAATTTATTTAAAATTTAAAAGAATCCAACTTTTTATTAATAAAGCAAGAATTAGATGATCAAGAACATTTTAAATAATCAATATAAATGAAAAAAAAAATACTTATTATTCTTTAATTATTTGAGCTAAACTTGTGGTAATTTTGTTGAAAACATTTTCACCTTGTGTTATACCTGACATGGCAAAAGGTGTCGACTTTTAGGGGGGTATTTCACTTTTTTCGTCTTAGGGGGTACTATGGAAAGCCCCGCCTATTTATATTGTTCGAGTTCTCATTATAAGAAGGGGTATTTAGTCGAATACCCCCCTATTTGCCATGTCATGATTATATACCATGGTCATTAAAGTAATTAATTGTTTAACTTTTAGTTATGAGTAATTCGCTGAAACTCAAATGATTTCTAATTATTTTATTGCAGATTATTTCAGACATAAAGTGAAAGCAATCAAATCATAAATCATTTGAAAGATTTTCATTTACAGAGATTTCTATATAATTAGTGATTAATATATTATTCACTAATTTTTCTGGAAATTTATTTATAAGTTTTTAATTTATTTTCACTTAAATCGTCGATTAATTATTTATCGAATGCTTTAATAGTTTTATTTATTTAATATTGAATTTTGTTTATCAGTTTATTCAGGGATTCATTTATAAAATCAATGTTTGTTTTTTGATATTCAATTTGCGGTTACTTTAGGTTAAAATAAAAACAATTTTTATTTTTATGCTTTAATTAATGTTTTTTAAAAATCAATAAAAATTATTAAAAATGTTTTCATTAATTTTGTTTAAGAAATATATTAATTTCTTACTAATTATCCACAGTTTTCATGTGAATAACAAATTACTAAAGTTTAGATCATTTCGTAAAAGTTTTTAATTAGTTTTTGTTATTTTATTGACATTTGGTCTCATTTTCAGTCAGAAGATTAGTTTCTACTGAAAGTTATATTAAGAAATGGATAATAACTCGGATTCATCGACTTCTGTAACGGATGAAGAAGAAGAAAGTTTAGTCATTCCAGAGATTAAATCGTCAGAATCGACGCCAAAGAAATCTCCAAAACAGTCGACTGATTCAACGGATGAGCCCATTATGGATGAACAGCAGTCTATCGGTATTTCCAAACACCAGTTCGAAGACGACAAAAAAGCTGTTTATAAGGTCTGTCATTAGAAGCACTTAATATATGATATCTTATCCCTGTCTGAATCGATAGCACCCTCTGTTCCCACTTTTGGCTTTACTGTTGGAGAAGTGCGAGAGCGCGACCTCAACATTGAATGCACAAAATATAAGTTCGACCACTTCTTCATTCAACTCAGAGATAGTGGCTTTCATTCAACACCAACAAAGAGATGGTAAACCATTCCTTAGTGACGACCCGGAGGTCGACGCCCTTATGATAAAAGCGATTCAAGTACTGAGAATTCATTTATTAGAGTTAGAAAAAGTGTCGGAATTATGCAAAGACTTCTGTCACCGATATATCAGTGAGTCTTTAGATTAATAACAATTGAGTCAAAACTAATTATTAAATTATTCATTAAATGAAAGCCTGTTTGCGCACAAAAATGAGTTCAGAAAATTTATTGCGGGGAACCTCATGTGTCGCCAACTCAGGCAGTCATTCGAGTGCCAATTCTTTCGATGGTTCGTCCTGTTCTTCAGACGCCGAGTCCGATGACTTTTCTTTGACGTCTCCATCGAAATCTTATGCCTCAAACTCAACGCCTCAAACCGTATATCATATGGTTCAGACCGCACAGGGACTCGTCGCACAACCCATACAATTGAGCTCAAGTCATTCAGCGATTGGAGTGTCGGCTCCCACTCCACAGAAATCCGCCAATAATTCAAATAAAAATAATTCAAATAATAAGTCAAATCACATAAATAGTCGCGACAGCAGTAATGACGACGACTTAAGCGATGATTTAAGTTCTAATCACAGCTCAACCAAAAAGAAACAGCAAAAGAGGGGAGTCCTCCCAAAACAGGCCACTTCTGTAATGAGGTCGTGGCTCTTCCAACATATTGTGGTAATACTTGATATCTCTCTAATTAAACTTTTACTAATTAATGTTTGGCGGCCATCCATTAGCACCCGTACCCCACAGAAGATGAAAAGCGAGCGATCGCTTCGCAAACGAATCTCACATTACTTCAGGTTAATAATTGGTTTATAAATGCCCGCCGAAGAATTCTTCAGCCAATGTTGGATACCGCCAATTCCCTCAATGAGAGCCAAGGCCTTCAAAGTCAGAGCACATCCAAGAGCTCAGCCAAAAGTTGTTCGGCCAAGAAATTGAAAACAAGTAATTCTGTGCAGAGATTTTGGCCCCAATCTATAGCTGATGCAATTCAAGGCCTCTCCAAAGATGAGGCCAAATGAGGAGTCAAAACGCTTTTGTTTTAATGAACTTTAAGTTATGTTAAGTTATAGTCAATAAAAGCCATTATTGTTATCATTACTTAATGTATATAACAGTCGACTAAATCGATCCGAACTCACATTTAATCGTTTGACTCACACTTCACAACAAAACTTTTTTTTACTCCAAAAAATCAGCGCTAATCTACTAAAGAGTGGTTTAATTCAAATTAAGTCAAATACTCGCAAAACATATGTTTATTATATAATTTCATATAAATATCATTCATTTGACTTATTTTTGAGTTTAATTGTATTATATATTAATTATTATATTATTTTAAAAATTTGAATTAACGTTGTTTTTGACTCAATTAATTGATTTCTGAATGACAAACAATTTAACTATAAATAATTACTATTAATAATAATTAAAAGAATAACAATTGTTATTAAATTTGGTTAATAATCGAACCAAAATTAGTGATGTATTCATAATATTAATACGAAATTAGTTTTTTTTTTCAATAAAAGATTATATTATTTTGATTTTGTTTTAAATAAATCACTTAAAATATCGACAAAAAGTTATATAAATCGGGTTTTAATTTCTGAGAAAATAATAAAAATAAATGTTTTAATTATTATAAACAAATTAAGTTCTAAAAGAAATGTGTCGTCACTACTATTAAGAGACAGTCAACTGAATGACAATCTGAGAGGAGTTGAGTAATAAGTAGACAAACAAATGTAACAAAACTTAATGTGTGTTTGTCTGCAACTCAACCTAAAGCTAAATATTGTGAGGGGTAGGCATTGGCTGAAAATGATTGCCTCCCTGTGCACTTTCGACTGTGCAGTGCTTTCTAAATAATAAAAGCTATACTGAGTCCACCATATTTTAGATAATAGGGGATATACTATGGGATCACAATTTGTTTTTTGATTGCATTTATTTTTAATAATTCTTTATTTGACATTATTTTAAATAATTGACTTCAATCACAGGTAAGTCAAAACCGATTCAATCCATATATTTATAGATTTAATTAATAAGTTGTGAATATTGTTTGTGTGTTGAATGAGTGCCTCCCTTTCCAACATTTTGGTTGTGGTCCTCAAGCCTTTCATTTGCTTTAGTGCTAACATTCACCCCAAACACAACATAGGAATAGATTCTCCCTGTATTTAGACCTCACTCTCCCATAGATTCACAACATATCACTTTTGGATCTCTCATTCAAACATCAGATTCACAGACAAAACAAATTTAGAATTAAATTTGAGTCAATTCTTCAATAAAATTAACTCTTGAGCCACAAATTATAGTCTTATTGTCAACCATTCACTCAAATGACTTTTATTTGACATTTAATGTCTTTCTATTGATTTTCAGACATTTTTCTGTATATAATTAAACATTTGCTTTAATCACATTTTTTAAAAATATTTAACAAAAGTATTTATTTTAAATAAAAGCAATTCTTTGGTTAATAATATCTGATTAAATAATCATTAGATT
>JAQFZL010000856.1:0-12757 GCA_034695685.1 Galumna lanceata
CATTTTAAATGTATTATTTAAGGTATAGAAACTTAGAAATAAATAATACATTAAATAAATAATAAATTTTTTCTTTTGTTTTAATCTTTTTTTATGATCGAAATAAAAGTTAAGTGCTTTTAAATAAATATAAACTTGCATAATTTTGCTCGATTAAGATAAGTTAACAAGATCAATAATCAAACAAAATAACCTTGAATAATTTAAAAGAAAATTTCGCAAGAATATAAACTAGAAAGTTCTTAGCATGACTTCCTTAATTAAAACTAACGTGATATTTGGGAATAATTACCAAGCTTATATTGTATTGGGCAAGTTTATTACTAAATGAAGCCTAGAATCTATTAATAAAACCTAATGACTGACTATTTATTGACGTCAATATAAATGCAATTTTACTGAAGATAGTGTTCATCACTAATAAAATTTTAGTCAAATAAAACTTATATTTCCTTTTATTTTGCGAATAAAATTTTGCCAAAATTATACTCTTTATCAATTTGTCATCAATTTGATCTAGTACATGCCATCAGCACAGGCGCACACCATAGAATATTCCTCTATATAATTGTCATATATAACAGTTTCACTTGAATTCATCTGCAAATATTGTTCAAGTTCATTTGTGTTTATTTTGCTTTTGTTTGTGAACTATATTCTCGAGTGTTATTACCTTGCTCAAATTTTATTTAATTGCTCGACTAATTTGCCATTTAATGAGCATTTATTTTAACCTAAAGACCAAATCAAAGCTAATTGTTTTCAATAGATTGACTGATAATACTTTTTAACAAAACAATGAACTATCAATTAATCTCTGATTAGATTTCCAATAGAGTAGACCACCAAGAACATTTATAATTAAACAAACAATAAAATTCGATTAAGATATTTATTTGTAAAATATTTTGTAGAAAATATCCTTTAAACTCAACGCAAATTATGAACAGTTATTTGATATAAAGTGTAGTGTAATTAAACGTAAGAGCGTTCAATAGATGTCGTGTTAGTCACCGATGAAAACAACAATAATAGACATGAAATCAATATTGAAAACCGTATAAAACAAGTGAACACTTTTTCCTCATTTGATCGCCAAATACGAGTCAAAGCAGTCGTTGGCAGTGAACGAGCGGCCAATCATTTGACAAACAAGTGGACCAAATAAGGTGACGGCCAGTGCTGTCCTCTTATCAGTGACCAAATGACTCAATCAATGACTACATCAATGACTGCATCGCCTTCGCTGAGCGCTCTGGAGGTGACGTCGCCCTCCAGTTCCGACTCTGTTGTCCGCTCGGACTCATTCACAATCACAAAAAGAGAGACATATAAAGACCGGCGAAAGCACTATAGGATTGAGAAGAAGAAAGTGGCCGAAGAACTGATGTCAACACTACAGGACCCGACAGTTGTGGTTATGGCCGACTGGCTTAAAGTCAGGTCAACTCTCAAACAATGGAACAAATTCTGGTGTGAATTAAAGCCGGGACTCCTTCTTCTGCATAAGTCGGCCAAAACCCATAAGTCTGGTAATTGGGTCGGAACTGTTATAATCAATGTCTGCGAAGTCATCGAAAGGCCGTCCAAAAAGAATGGCTTCTGCTTTAAATTATTCCATCCCTTAGAGCACCCGATTTGGGCTCCAAAGGTATGTCTATATTTGCATCTCTTTTTTTTATAGTCTTTACACAATTATTTAATGGCCTTTACTTTGGGCTCAGAATAAGAAATGTTATAAAAGGCCGACTTTTATCCTATTTATTATAAGAATTACCTAAAAATATCTTACATTTGATGGGCTTTAATGTGAGCACAGAATAAGCACAGAATATATTCTTTAATTGAATTCTTAATCTTAATATCAATACATTTAATCAATGGTTTGTCAGTAATTGATTTGAGTATTATTTTAATCACTTATTGAATATTTTATCGGAAACTCTGAGTCAATGACTCTAATGTTTGGCTTTTATTTAAATAAAAAATTTATTTTTTTTGTTGATTTCATTGAGTATTGAGTCAATACTTAATAAGTTTGGAAGTAATTAATTCTGTCCCTAAGTTTGGGAAAATTTTTTATGTATTTTAAGTACTTTTTTAAATGCAATAAATGTTTTTCAGTTAAATAAATATTTGAAAATTTTATGAAATTTAATACAAATGTTTTTCCATTTCTGTCCTTATTTTTAGCAAACATTTGATATACATATTCAGGCGGAAAGGGGTTCAGTTTCAGGGATAGCCATGACTTTCTATCAATTTATATATTTTATGTTTTTCTAGTCCCTTGACTACCCCTATAAAGGATATTTCACTTAAAACATTTGACATTTTATTGATGTCACATATATTTCAATTGTATTTTATGTCTTTTCGGTGCTTTTTCTACATAAAACTTGAAGTCACTCTCGAGAGAACCCCTTTTTATTTTATTATAAGGAATTGATTTTATTAAAGATATTTGTCTTGAAAAAAGTTGATTTATTCTGTGCCGTCTGTGAAGAGGTCTAAGTCTTTCGATTGAATTCCGATATCGATAACAGATTTAAGTCACGAAAGAAAACAGAGATTTATATTATTTATTATTAGTAATGTATTTGTCTTATATGTCGTCAAAAAGGCATTCATTAATCTTATGGTTAAGTCAGTGACAGAAGTGTTTATTCAAAGACATTGAGTCCTCTCTATTAAATCGATAACAAATTAGTGAATCGAAGGACAGAATAAGTATTTTTAATTATAATTTCAGATGAATTTTTCCGTAAATTTTTATGTCTTTTCAAAAAAAACACATTTAAAGTAATATTTGGCGCAAAGAAATCGATATTTTATGAGAATTTTTTTACCCAAAACTTTATTTCCATTAATTTTTTTTCATTCATTTAATTAATTAATTCTATTTTTGTGATAAGAAATTGAAATAATTCCTATTAACTGACGACGAGTAAAGTATTGCCTGAATTTTATCAATTAATCTAGGGCACATTTAGACAATTTATTTGCCTTATTTTCCTCTTTAATTAAAATTACTAGTGTTGCCTCTTGATCAGTATGGTTTTAGTTGTTCTTGCTTGTTTGCCAACCTTATTAATTATATGGAGATTTGTTAATATGTTAACTAATAACTAACACCTTTTAGTTATTTTTAACTAGATCCTTCAAAAGATTGTCAAAATGAATGATGAGTTTTTAACCATTAGCTTAAGCCCCCCCGTTGGACATCCCATCAGTATGTGAATAGATGTATAGTTAGTCAATTGAAGAGAGAATTTATTGAAATAAATAAAATTCGTTTTAATTAACTGAAAAAACAGTGAAAAAGTGATTAATTGACTAAAATTGAAAAACTGATAAATTTTAGTCTAATTTGTAGTGAATTTGTATTTAAGATAAAAATCGATTTGAAAGCAATTTTTTTTGAATCATTGGCTGAAACTTTGAGATGATATCAAAATTTTTATGTCTTTTGCATATAAATGAAAGGTTATAAAACCAGTGGCTCTAAAGTTATGCACAATAAATACAATTCAAGGCTTTTCTCATTCTGTGTTATACTTTTTTTTTCATTATTTTTTATTATCAAATAATTGTTTTGAAGCCTCTCTTATGATAAGTTTTGTTGTCGAATGGGTTTATAAATTGATATTTTTATTTGCGTTGAAAATCCATTGTATATCACGTATTGCACACATTATTAGCCATTTTAATGATTATTATTATTATTAAAGATTGTTATTTTTACTGGATAACATTGCTCTACACTTAATGAGTAGTGAGAGAATGGGCTTAAAATCTAGTCGTAATTCTTATGGCCTTTGATTTAAGCATTAAATTATTTTCTAAGAATTTTATAACAGAAAATGACTTCCTTTGAAATAAGTATATAATTATGAATAGTGTTAAGAAAGGCTCCAATTCTTGTCTGAATTGTGTTCTTATTCCGAGTCAATAGATAATGACTTTTCTTCAGATGAGTCAACTGTTATTCAATAAATGTTTGCATTCATTTGAGCACAGAATACAGATTTGATGACAAAAATAACTCTTTGTTGACATGTGTTTCGTTTCGAAACATGTTTTCATTGCATTTCTAATGAATTTAATTTATATTTAAACAATTGTAGGAAAAAATAGCATTCAATTAATTATTGGGAAAATACAAGCAATGGTTTGTTGTGTTTCTAACACAACATCACCAAAATATAGACTCTCTTTCAATCCATTTATAACTAATCCCATGACTAAAGAACGGAATAAATGTATAGGGATTTGGTCTCTTCTCTTGTGGTAGAGAAACGTTTTTATCCTATGAATGCATTTTTTTCATCACAAATCAGGTTTAGTTTTGTAAATGTACTGTAAATTTGGTATTACAGTATGGCTTAGCTTTAAGGAAAAACACATTTCTATACGTCAAATGAATTTTAATCAGAAATTTTATCAAGCACATAACATAAAACTGGCGATTTTCCAAGTCAACTGTTTTTCTAACATTTTTCAAGCAAGGTTAATTTAATTTTTAAATTTGATTCTTGTTTTTAACGCAATTTAGAGGAAATCTTTTTCTTGAATTATTTAATCTTGGTGAATATTTTTCAAGGATAAAATATTGTTGAATCAATTAATTTTATATTTTATTAACAATTATATTATATTTACTTAAATTAGGCTCAAATAAAATTGTGCCTTGCTCATTAGTTTTCATTTTCATTTGACACAATTATTGATAAATTGATTTAAGGTTAAGATTAATTTATCAAATGATAATGAGCTAGTTAAACTTAAGTATTAGCGCCTTTCACTCTTTAGATTAGATAAGTTTACATCAATGAAATAATATATGATACGACACTTCCTTTAGGAATGTTAGTCAGGATGATCTTGGTTAAATTAAACAAATAAAGTAAACATTGAAACTATGATTGTTTTTTCAATAAGAGAGAAATCACGAAATGTTTTTAATGTCTATAATGTTATCGATTATAAACTACAGTCTAAGCCGTTCGTAACTGAGTTGTTTGGCTTTATTTGTAAGGGACCGCACGGAGAGTCGTTTGCCTCTATTATGTTTCCGCTGCCGATGTCTTACTTGATATTCAGAGCGCCGTCGGAGTCGGCCGGAAAGAAATGGATGGAAGCCATTGAACTCTCACTCCAGTGTTCAACACTTTTACTCAGAAACCTATCGCATAGGGAATCGGTGCCCAATACGCCAGTTCCCAACGCCATGTCTGAAACAGTCACTACATTCCCTGAGTTGAAGCCGAGCGGAACCCTCATCTCAGCTCTTAATGAGTCAGAAATTGAGAAACATTTTGGAGATCACGGTTTGCATTATTTTGAATAAATATTTATTTTTACTAATTATTGTTTGAACAGATTTGGATGACGATGGTCACACTGACCATAATAGTGGGGCTGATTCTCAGGACCACCACACCACTGACCCATCCGATAGTGAATCAGATGTTGAACACATTCACGTGAATGGCGTACAAATCCGAGAGTCAAAAGTCTGCGAAACTTCATATATATTCGATGGCGGAAACGAAGAGTTTGGTATCGCCGGAGACGCCGGACAGACAGAAGAGATGGCAGATGAGAATAAGAGCTTAATCTGGATATTATTAAAACAAGTTCGGCCCGGAATGGATTTGTCTAAAGTGGTGTTACCGACATTCATTCTGGAGCCGCGATCTTTTCTCGACAAACTCACTGATTATTACTATCACTCAGATATTATTTCCAAGTAATGATTCATTAATGATATATTAATCAATCATTCCTTTACTAATTGATTACTTCATTAATAATGTAGTGCTGTTGTAGAGGACGACCCACTCCTTCGAATGAAACACATTGTGAAGTGGTATTTGTCCGGCTTTTATAAAAAACCTAAAGGCCTAAAGAAACCCTATAATCCTATTCTGGGCGAAACATTTCGTTGCTATTGGTCTCACCCGGAGACGGATAGCCGTACATTTTACATCGCGGAACAGGTGTCACACCACCCGCCTATCTCAGCCTTCTATGTCACGAACCGAAAGGATGGCTTTTGTATAAGTGGTTCGATTTTAGCCAAATCTAAATTTTACGGGAATTCCATTTCTGCAATACTGGACGGCACCGCCAGACTTAAACTTCTTACTAGAGGAGAAGACTATTTGGTTACCTATCCTTATGCCCACTGCAAAGGCATTCTTTTGGGAACTTTGGCCCTCGAATTGGGAGGAAAAGTGAATATCAAATGCGATAAAACTGGTTATAATACAGAACTTGAGTTCAAATTGAAGCCATTCTTGGGTTCATCAGATCTGTGCAATTTAGTGACCGGTCGTATCCGTTTGGGTAATGAAACTATGGGTTCGATGGAAGGCCACTGGGATTCAGATATTTATTATAAGGATAAGCGTTCGGGAGAATTAGAACTGTTTTGGTCGCCGTCTCCTACCGTTAAATGTAGTCGACTTAAGAGATTTGTTGTTCCGATGAGCCAACAGTTAGATTTTGAGTCCGAACGACTCTGGCATAAAGTGACGGAAGCCATTCTAAGACAGGACCAAATCGCAGCCACCGGTGAGAAGACTGTCTTAGAAGAAGAACAGAGAAATGGGGCCAAACAGAGACTCAACAAAATGGAGAAATGGATTCCAAAGCACTTTGTTTTTGACTGTCATCTCAACGATTGGATTTACAGCGCAGCCGACATAAGGCCGTGGGATAACAGGACAGACGTCAAACAGTATGAGAGAGATTATATCATACAAACGATTACACGCCATCGAACACCAAATATAGCAGTTGTCAGTACCGGGAGTGCAGTTTCCGTTGAAAATAAGTTATCGCCAGAAGGGATACGTTCTCCGAGCAAACAGTTTATTAAATACCAAAGAAGTGGTTCCTGTGCTTCCGAAGAGTCGTCATCTGTGGGTTTGGACGGACACGAATCCACCGAAAGCGATGGTCTCAACAATACTATGGAATCGACAAAGAAGTTCGACGACAGATACCAGAGTCTGATCGACTCTATTTCCGAATTGCATAAACAGACGACCTCTCAATTAAATGCGATGCATAACAACATAAACACTATTCTGGAGATACAGAACAGGTTATGTCTACATTTGAATGCTGGGCGACCACAACACCGCTCACTGGAGACATCGACACCCTTTATGGGCAGAAGTCGTTTGAATGATTTGTCTATAATTTTTGTGATAATCGTTACGCAACTGATTCTCAATTTTTTATTTAAAAATTGGGGACATTAGTAGTAGTGTTTCTGTCAGTCCGTTCCCTCTCAGCGATTGACAGACTATTTGGCGGTTTTTGTTTACGGTTTCTGTTATTTCAGAACATTTGAAATGAATTTCACGTAATTAACAGTATTTGTGATAAACCAAAAAAAGAATTTTCGGCTAAACTTTTAAACTATTATATTATATTTGAGGCAAAGATCATTGAAATCAGACTTTTTTAAAAACTAGTCTAGAGTTTGATTAAATCAAAATTTGTTTTTCATTCATTCTTTCAGAGCAATTGTATTGAAGGATAACTGTTTTGTCGTTAGTCTTTTGGCCGACATTAAGACAAGAATTGTTTGTTATTTCAATTGTCTTAATATAAAAACACAGTTTTGAAAGTCTTTTTATATACTTTTGTTTTGGTTTTTATACATATTTTTTGTCTCTTTTTTAATAATTTAAATAATTTCAATCATTTTATTTGAATTCGAATTAATTTGAAAACTTATCTAATGTTTTGTTTCCTTTAATTTAATTATTTATTTATTTAATTATCAATTATTTAATGAATTTCAGTTTAATTTGATTTTAAATATCAGTTAAAATATTTGAATGAATTTCCATTTATTTGTCAAAAGTTTTCCATCGATTCTATTCATTAGACAATTATTATAAATATATTGAGAGAAGTGTTTCTCCATTTGATGTCAAATCTCTTGAGAATAAAGTTTTAATATATTTTCGATTATTTATAACTTCTTGTTATTAGTGTTGAAGCACTTCTTCCTAATAATTGTATGTCCGGAACAGATGACACTCTTAGGATTAGACTCCACTCTAATGATGTTAACTCACTGCTAGTGTTAAGTATTGTCAGCGAAACCGATCGATAATTTATTCTATTCGGCAATGAAAAGGGCTCACCATAGAGACGGGCATATTATGTGTGTGCGTTTGTGCGCTCTCCTCATCAGTGGATCAATATTTCAATGGCAAACGTGTTGTCCTTTTGGATGACCGACAGATTTAATGCACTTTTTTTTAATGTTTTACTATTTATTTGATTTTTTGAATTCTTAGAGTTTTGTCTTTCATTTTAAAACATTGGTTTGAGTGAAGAACCGCACAAAACATGAGTTTTATATTGAGAGTGAAGTCACAATTGAATGACATATTCTCACAGTTCGGCAAATATATAGCACCTACTTATTACCATGATAGGTGTGAAAGGTATGTTTACCATGTTCACTTCAATTTTCACTTAAGCCTAAAATGTGGACTAATTTCATGATATTTTTAGTAATTTATTCATTAATATTTGACTTATTATTAATTAGTTGTCATGACTTATCTTTATATTAAAGGTCTTCAGTAGACAATTAGCATATTGGTTACCATAACAACTAATTAAATTAGCCAGATCCTTTCTAGATAATAACCTAATGTATCGAAACAATCAAATTCTTGTTATTCTTTCAAAAAAACTAATTAACAAATAATTGAATGGATTTCATCTATTTTTAGGACTTTGCAAATGTATTTGTATGTTATGCACAAACGGGAGATACTGTTGTCTTTGATGGCGCTGTTGTCCACTTATATTCTTCTGTTGTTCATCGGTTTTGCCGGTCCTAATGTCTATAAAACAAATAAAGTGACCGCAACTGAAATGTTGGCCGAATCGCAAATAAATCAGTCATATGTCAGTCAATTGATGTCTTCGGGTCCGTTTGTGGTCACCACTCCGTCGCTCAACACTTATTCACAACAACTCTGTCTTTATTTAACTTTTCATCTCAAGAATGAGGAGCCGTCGGAGGCTTTCCATAAAGAGATTGGTGTCGACATACAATTAGAAGGAATTGATGGCAACAAAAACATATCCATCATAAAAGATGGTCGACTTTCATATCAATTGTATTGTGGGGGCAGTCAGTGTGAGCCCATACAAGTCCTACACTTGACATATATCGCATACAATCACTATAGAGTTTATATAACATTTGAGAGGTTGGGTCCCGTTTACGTCAAATATATCATCGAAGACATAATATTTACATTCCGTTCAATAAACTCTTCATTTACTACACTTTCCATATGGTTTCGGTTCTTCTTTTTATTGATATCATTCTGTGTGATGTGTTGGTTCACTCATAGTCTTTATCGGTTCCCATTCATTGATTGGTCTATTGAACAGAAGTGGACCTCTTTATTATTATGTCTACTTTTGGTGACGGATAACCCCTTCTATCCGATGCAATTCCTGTTTGGATCATCACTTCCCAGACTATTGGAAGTATGGTTTCAGTGTTCCCTCCAATGCGTAGTTCTCTTGTTTTGGCTCTGCTTTTTTCATGGCATCCGACAGAATAAGAGATCCCTTTCTAGATTCTATGCTCCAAAGTTTGTGCTCGTATTCCTCATGTGGTTTATAATGGTTTACGCGATGAGCGGTTCCGTAACCAATCAATTAGAAGATCCCATCTTTGATGAGACCAAACACTTTCAGAACTCAACGCTTTTACAGGTATTTCATAAAATAACAAATAATTTGATTTTAATTTATCTTATCGTTTGAACAGTTGTTTAACATAATCTTCTATATTCTTCTGGTTATATACTTCTTGTATTTATCAGCTCTAATAATGTCTGCTTTCACTGAACTTCGATCGATGCCATACTTCGACGTTAGACTAAAACTACAAACATTTCTAATGATATTCATACTAACGATATCACTGCTGACAATAGTGTTGTCCTCTTCCTCTTCGTCTTTAAGCACAATACCATTCCTCCAATCGCTTCCATTCAGTTATTATTTCGGTTCTTCGGCAGCATTTCTGTCACTCTTTTCGATAATCAATTTGTATGTTTGTATTTCCGCATATTATTATAGGCCATCACTTAATCAACAAACAGGTCAGTCCTCTCACTCTCACAATATATACTAAATTATTATTCGCTTTCTTCGGACAGACTGTCGAGTAGTTCGCGACAATCCAACCCTTTCGATGATCAATGACTCCGATGAAGATGTAATATATGGCAGCGATACTGAAGAACCTCTGCAGCCAAAACTTATTGATACTATGAATGACGAGGAAGAGAGTGACTGATAATTAAAGAAAAGGCTTTTATTCAATGGCCGCAACTTTTCCATTAAAATTATCTCTTTTTTTTGAACGATTTTCTGGGTTTTAGATCACAAGAAACTGTTTTTTGAGCTTTTGATGGAATTTTTGGAAGTATTTCATTCAAAATTCTTCAATAAAATAAACATGTTCATTTATTATTATAGTCAAAATTCATTAAATGATTTAATTCTTATTTTAATGAATAGTGTTTTCATTATAAATGTTAAGTCAATGATTTATGTATTATTAAGAGTAGAATTAAACCTTGTAAACAATAATTGAATATTTGTTCTAGGTAATACTGACATTTTTCAAAAATATTTATTTGAGCAAATTTCTCATTTTCAAAATAATACTTTAAGTTTTAAACTGAGATGGCTAATAGAGGGGGGGGGTTCCGGGATACCCCCTGGGACCCAAAAATATCCTAGATACCCTGGCCTATCGCGCTCAAAGACCCCACACCTCGAGTTATCCACATTTTTGATATAAATTACAAAACTTCAATAAATATTTATAAAATAATTAATTAAAAGAATTTAAATGTTGTTATATTTTAATTAACATTTAATTTAAGTTATTTTCACTTTAATTAAGACAATCCAGTGATCAAACATTAAAATGATGAATAAACTGTTCATGGTTGAAAATGATTAAAGTAAAATTTTTAAAATTTTTAAAATCAATTAAATTTTCAGTTTTCAATCAAATATTATCTTCAACTTTGAGACTCAAAGTACAGATAAACCTCCAGTACATCAACCGCTCGGCACTAAAAATTTAGTTGACGTTATAGAGGGGTTTCCATAATAGAGGGATGACGTACTGGAGGTTTATCTTTAAAAGTCATTTGAATTTATGGTTTGATAATATTATTGAAAATTTTGTAAAAATTATGATTTAATCCATGAGTTATTTTCAAGTTTTCAGTCAATTCTTTGATTAAGTTTTTACAGAATTTATTGTTTTTATTATTATTTGATTCAACGGATAGAATATGTTTGAGATAATCGTAGAGAAAGTATGAATAGTTTGGGTGATAGTGAGGGTAATACTTTCGCACAAACTTTTGTTTATCACTGAAGTGTTGACAAACCTTTTGTTTATCATAAGAACTCAAGTCTTGCTTTTCTAGACTTTCAAATGTTTTGTAATCAAAGTTTTGATCGAAATCTGAAAGACATCGAAAACAGTGACAAATAAAGTAATACTTTTCATTCAGTGAACTCTGTCTTTGAATTTTGGGTAAAATGTTCTGAATGTAATCAATGGTTATCTCTTCGCCAATACTTATGTTCTTAAGAGCTCTGATCTCAAGAAGTAGTCCTTCACCTGAAGCACATGCGTTAGACTGACAGCAGTGGTCAAAGACAGAGCCTTCGATGTATAGTCCAGAAGCGCAGTGAGAGATACCCCTCTCTTTGTCATAGATATCAATACCAAAAGCGTTGATCTGAAGAATTCCATACAATTTGAGCACAAGTTCTCTGTCGTAGTCTTCAATAGAGTACAACTTAAAGTAGTTGACTATCCCTTCAAAAGACTTTGTATTTTGTATGTCCTGTGAGTGACTTTCCATGTCTTCAACGCTTCGATTCATATCATTATGTAATTTGTATTTATGTCTCATTAATTCAGGCTTTGAGAGAGACATCAAATAAAGTCTTAATACCATTCGTTGCATATAATCGAAGCCCCGTTTCTCGAAACTCAATAACTTGTATTTAGACAACACTTGACATTCGTGTTTATGTAAGAACCAATCCTTGCGCTGACACTCAGTATTGCAATAATTAAGTTTCAGACATTTGGCACACCTTTTCAATTGTGTACTGAATTTTAAACAATAGTCACAACACTGTCCTCTGAACTCATACTTAACCGAATGGACTAATGGATAGCATTTCACTATTATATCACCAGAAGAATAGTTCTTCGATGAGATGGCAATTGATTTACTCATTTTTAACGATTTTCTCAATTATTTTTGAGATAAGTTTTTAAAAACACAAATCATTTAAAAGACTAACATTTTGTCTGTAGTTTTGAAAAACTGAATAAACTTTAAATAACTTTTGTTTTCTCAGTATTTACTGCTATTCCTAATGCTTTAAAAACACAGAATAAGATATAAATAAATTTTTAAGAAGTTTTTGGATTTCGTCCAAAAATTAATTTTATAATAAATGAGGAGTCATTCAAACTTTATTTAAATTAGAAATCATAGAAATCATCAAAAATTATTCAAAAAAGTTCAATAGACTGAGTTATACAGAACTCATACCAGGTTTATATCCATATTGAATTGTAGGTAAAATTTTATGTATTAATGAAATAAAAGTATTAATAAAAGCAAAGATATTATTAAATATTAAT
>JAQFZL010000857.1:0-12748 GCA_034695685.1 Galumna lanceata
AAGTTATAACTTTCAATAAAACTTTTAATCACTATTTAAGTGACTATTATTTAAAAATTTGTAGTAATAATTAACCATATAATCCAACTTTAATTTAAATATGAATTGAATTAATCATAAATTATAATTACAATAACCTTTGATTGGAGTTAGAGATATGACCTAAACTTAATCATCAATTAATTTATTTCATTAGAATTGTGATGATATGACTTTCATTTGAAGTAAATGTAATTAACTCTTAGTATTGTAAGTAATATCAATGAAAAAGGGGTCAATTTTTCAGCGTTTAATCCTATTATCAAAAATGAATATTAAAAAAGTTATTACACTTGTCTTCACTTCTGAAATAAGTTGACATTTGGAAGAATGACTCGAAAGTGAACCTACACTACACTAACCACAACCCTAACTACTCATCGTTACTAAACAGGAATAAATGAATAAGTAAACCTGGTCAGTCAACTTTTTTATTGAGTTACACCTCTGAGGAGTGGTCTATAAAGAAATGATACACGACTTCAACAAACATTTGCCAAAACAGTTCTCAATTAAATTGAGACCAACTTTGTATTAAACGTTGCTTTCATTCCATTTAATATTTTTCAAACTTTTTATTATTTTTATATTTTTTAAACATTTTATGATCTCTTTTTTATACTTAAATGGCTTAAAATGAAATGAATTGATTGATATTCAGTAAAAATTGTGAAAATGATTTGTTTGTTAATAGTGTTAAGTCTAATATCTTTCGTAAACTGTCAGTCACTTTACGTTCCATTTAATTGTGGGGGTCTTCGAGGGAACATCACATTTAGTTCCCAAACAAACCCAAAAGCCGTTATAATTTCTGTTCACTTAAGTTCTACGACTTCTTCTACGAGTGGTCAGCACTTTGAGTGGACTATTAATAATTTTCCGGTATTTTATGACACCCGAAACCCCTGTTCTGCAAATGAAATCGGAAAAGTAATCCATGATATGACTCGAAAACACGGCTCTATTCAAGTGCCTACAAATGATAATAATGTGCAGACATTTACTGACTTTGAACTAACTCTCGAAGGGATTGACAGCATTTGGGGTAAATCTGTGTCTCTAAGAAGTATGAATAACAGCGAACAGCGCTCGTGTTCTAATATATTGAGTCTTTCCGGTCAATTGACAACTTTATCGGCCACTTTCACCGGAAATGTTGCCGGAAATGTCATCTTCAGAGAGAATGAGAGGGGAGAGACTCTTATATTTAGTAATCTTTTCTATACCGCCGATGAATATAAATCTGTATCAAGAAATGAGTGGAAAATTCTGGTCAATGATATAATTGATACCAAAAAATATCAAAGTTGTGAGTATTTATCAACACTTTTAGACCCGAATAACGTCGAGGACAGCGAATGTTCGACAAATGAACACAAGAAGTGCAAAATCGGAGATTTGACGCGAAAACACGGAATGGTTGTCATCGGCTCTAATAATAATCGTTATTCGAAAATGTTGTCAATCGATCTAAACTTAGGACTCTATTCTTTGGGCTCTAGTCGTGGACTATATTTAACCATTTATGACAAATCAAGTGCCAAACGTGTGCTCGAATGCGCACAAATCCATATCATTGAACCCAAAGAAGTGAAGGCTATATTCAGTATGGATGGAGTCAAAGGTTTCATTAACTTCAGCCAAAATTATAGAACGGATCCAACAATAGTTACCGTCAATTTGGAAAATCTTCGAGGAAGAGGAAAATGGTATCACATCCATGAGTTCCCTTTACCTCCGCATTATTCAAATGGGGATAATCTCTGTTCTGCCCAATCGGTTGGTGGACATCACAATCCATTCGGGATAAATTCAAAAAGTGGTCCGCAGTCAGGGGTTGGAACTAATGATCAGTACGAAGTCGGAGATCTGAGCGGCAAATATGGATCTCTTAGTGAAGAACAGGATGTGAACTCATTTTTAGGGATTTATGTGGACATGAATTTACCTCTTTTTGGAATCAATAGTATAGTCGGCCGATCGGTTGTCATCCATAGAGGAGATGGCAAACGATGGATATGTGCTAACATCGGTTATCCGGAACCAGTCATCACAGCCATCGCTACTTTCATTTTTCCAATCGTCGGTAAAGTAATCTTTCGTCAGGAAAGAGATAAACCCTGGAGTGAGACCACTGTCTTCACACAATTCAGTTATTCTGATGGTAGTGTTAACAACACTCAGTCCCATAAGTGGCACATCCACTCAAACCCACATAACAGAGATTTTTATAATTGGAGTAAACGTTGTGAGAGTGCGGGCCCGCACTTCAATCCTTTTAATGTCGGTCTCGGAAGGAATTATAATAATTTATGTAATAATGAAAATCAATTCAGATGTGAAGTCGGAGACTTGACCTCCAAATCTAAGAAATTAACGATCGCTGCCTTCAAAGGAAGTATTGATAATAAACTTTTTTATGTCGACACTCTTCTACCACTTTCTGGTCCGGAAGAGGTAAGTCTTTCAACAACAAACAAATCTTACAAATAATTAAATTATATCAGAATTCAATTATCGGTCGATCGGTTGTAATACATGACGATAACGCTCCTCAACAGAGGGGGGATAGAATGGGATGTGCTATCATTAGAATCGTTCATCCTTTGACTGCAGCAGTGCGTCACTGGAGATCTAATACTGGCACTGTTTCAAATGTATCTGGTTCTATAGTACTTAACCAAGATACTCAATTTGATGCCACAAAAGCTTTTGTTGAATTAAATGGTCTGAACGGAATCGCTTCCGGATATCACATCCATAAAGTATTTTGATTTTATTCCTCATTTATGACTCATTAAATGGTTTATTTGAAGGTATGGGTTCCCACAGATAAAGAGTTTTCCTGTTCCAGTGATGCCGTCTATTCTCATTACAATCCTTATTATATCGATGTTTCTGTCGGACCCTTTCCAGAGGTCGGTTCAGTAGATCAGTACGAAGTTGGAGATCTCAGTGGAAAGTTTGGTCTTCTCGACAATAAAGCGAATCAAAGAATTGAATTAATTGATCCGAATCTAAGTCTTATGGGACAGAACACAGTTGTCGGCCGTTCAGTTGTTATACATAAGAAAGAAAAGAATTTCCGATGGATTTGTGGAACTATAAGAGCAGAAGAGAGGAAAGATAGGGCTCGAGAATTGGTGGCGTTGGCCTCTTTCCACGACTCACGAAATATAATTTCCGGTTATTTAAGGTTCAGACAATTTGAATACATCGATGGAAGTCTTAGTGACACTTGGATTGAATTAGATCTTAAATATCCCGGACTTAACCGTAACGTCACTTATAACCACAAATGGGCCGTTTATGTCACTCCTGTCGGAGAGGACGCCTTCAATCAAATTGATTCGGTTCGTTGTTTAGCTGCGGGTTATCGATGGAATCCATATTTCAGCAAAGATGACATCGAGATCTATGATAAGGATTGCAATCCTTCCAACCCTTTTCGTTGTGCAATGGGTGATCTCAGCGGAAGACATGGTTTATTGACAATCGGTAGTGAACGCCGAGTCTTCTCTGACGAGAATTTGCCACTTTTGGGAAATTACTCAGTGATGGGCCGATCCCTTATTATTTTCAAGAGTAATGACAAAAGTATTCCAATCGGTTGTGCAAACATCAGACCTGACATTCATTTGATGAGTAGTGTTGCCATAAGAAAGAATCCCGCCTTTACTGTCGCCAAATTCATGGATCACATGAGAAATTTGTTAAATACCGCCGAATGGCTAATCGTAGCGGATGTCCATAAGACTAAAGATATCGCTAACAACGAATGCGTTCAATTATCAGTAAACTTCTTCGGTGAGTCTTCTATACTATTTATTTCAACAAAATTTGAAGAATATATCAAATGTTTGAAACTTTAACACAAAAATTCTTTAAATTCCAATTTATTTATACAAAAATATTATAAATTAGGTTCAGAAGCCCATAGACTTCAATTGGAATTCAGTAATTTAATAAATTTAGGGACAGTTAAACGAAGTACAAGGAATGGAATAGAATCGGTTTCAACATTCTATAAGCCGTGCAAAAGTCGTAAGTATTTTCTTTTCAGTCTTTTTCAACATTTTTTAATATCATTTTTCTTATTGCAGTCAATGATAGTCCCAATTCTGGTTCTAAATCTGAAGTTATATTTTTATTAATATGTTTTTCTATTTTTATAATAATTTTGTAAAATATTTTATGAATTCATTCAAATATACGATTGAAGTCTTCATTTTACGAAAGTCTGTGATAACTGTTATACTAATTAATAAAGATTTTATTTAAATTTTGTTTTTATGATTTGTTTGTTTAATGAGTCAAACATTTAGATTACCATTTGTCACAACCACTCAAGTAATACAAAACAATGAAATTGTCTCTTCTTTGATAAAAAATTTTTGTCAATTCGATTGAAAATCAATTCTTGAGTCAAAATGTGATAAATAATTAACCGGTAAATTAATCGATTGAATTTCAATCAACAAAATAATTAATTAAATTTAAATTTTATTAAAAATATCTAAAAATTATGAACTAAAGATTGTAGTAAAGGGTTTAGCATTAGTTTTGAGTTTTGGCGACTCCAACCATTGCTGGTCTAATAGTCCTTTCGTGTAATTTATAGCCAATTTTGGTGACGACGGCAACACTTCCGGGCTCTCTATCTGTTTGTATGGTCTCAAAGAGGGCGTGATGTGAATTGGGGTCAAACTTCTCACCGATTGGATTGATTTGAGTCAAACCATGTCTTTTGAAAACTGTTTGCAATTGTTTTTCAGTCATTTGAAGACCGGAATAAAGATTTTTTAGGACTTGATTTTCATCTGATTTGTTAATAGCGTCGATGGGAACGGACTCAATAGCGGTGTGCAAAACGTCGGCCACATCCAGAAGATCCTTACAAAAGGCTTGAATGCCATAAATCTTCGCGTCGTCCACTTGTCTTCTCATTCGGATTCGAGTGTTTTCCGCGTCAGCCAAAGATCTCTTATACTTGTCGTCGACGTCTTTAATTAAATCAATTAATTTCTTATTTTCTTCCGTCAATTCATTCAATTTTGAAGAAATATTTTCATCTTTTGTTTCGTTTTGTTCACTATTTTTGTTTTCACTAATATTTTCTTCTTTTTGAGTGTCATTTGCCGTCGATTTAACGCCAAATAAAAATCTGATTCATTAATAAAATTCAATTAAAAATTTACCGAAAAAATGATGCAATCAATCAGTGGTTAAAAATTGTAAACAAATTATATTAAAAACAACTGATTTATTCTACAAAACTTTTACAATATTTGTATTTAAGATCACATTTTTTTTCAAAACAAAATTTAAAAGTGGATTAAACTTAAAGACAGACCTTTTCTGATGAATTGATTCATTGATTTGATTGAAAATAATTCGTTTATTTAAGCGATTAATTGGATTCAATTTGAAGACAAACGATGAGACAATTGAAGTCATTTTTGGTTTATTTTTGAAGAACAGAATTTTAATTTTGAAAATGTTTTCAATTTTCAGACAATTTTAGTTTAAATCAAAGACTTTAGAGTTCACTACATATTAAACGAACCAATAAAGTGTTACTTAATTGAGTGATAACTAAACCCTAAATAAATTTAAACATATTATTAAAGTTATTTATTTAATTTATTTAGTTATTAACTTAAATGTGAGTCATTTAAATATTTAAAGAAATTTTAATTTAAAAGAATCGGATTTTAATGAATGATAATTAAATAATGAAAAGAGTATTTGATTTCATCCCTCAATAAAAAGTTATGATATTTATGTTTAAAGCTTATGAGGCGTTTGCTTTGAGTCAATCAATAAATTGTTTGTCAATCGGTTTAACACTAAATGTTTTTTCATTGAATTTAATTAAAATTAATAATTAAAAGCAATGACTGACGCAAAGTATTTCGCGAATACAAAAAAAGGAGAAATCTTTGAATTGAAGAGTGAATTAAATTCAGATAAAAAAGAGAAGAGGAGGGAAGCCGTCAAGAAAGTGATCGCATCGATGACTGTCGGTAAAGACGTGTCGGCCCTCTTTCCAGATGTCGTCAATTGTATGCAAACCGATAATCTTGAGCTCAAGAAATTGGTTTACTTGTATTTAATGAATTATGCGAAGAGTCAGCCGGATATGGCTATTATGGCGGTCAACACTTTTGTTCGGGACTGCGAAGACCCAAACCCTTTGATAAGAGCTCTGGCGGTCCGAACGATGGGTTGTATTCGTGTCGATAAAATAACTGAATATCTTTGCGAACCCTTACGTAAATGTCTTCGCGATGAAGACCCATATGTCCGAAAGACTGCAGCCGTTTGTGTGGCAAAACTTCATGACATAAACGCACAACTCGTCGAAGAACAGGGATTTCTGGATCTCTTACGCGATCTTTTATCTGACTCTAACCCTATGGTTGTGGCCAATGCTGTGGCCGCCCTCTCAGAGATTAATGAAGCCTCGAGTACTGGACAGCCTCTCGTCGAACTCAATGCTCAGACAATTAATAAATTATTGACTGCTCTCAACGAATGCACAGAATGGGGACAAGTATTCATTTTGGACTCATTGTCCAGTTATAGTCCAAAAGACGATAGAGAAGCCCAGAGTATATGTGAGAGAGTGACCCCCCGTCTGGCACACGCCAACGCTGCTGTCGTTCTCAGTGCTGTTAAAGCACTCATGAAATTCATGGAAATGATGGCCTCTGACTCTGACTTTGTTGTGGGGCTCACAAAGAAATTAGCTCCGCCTTTGGTTACACTGTTGTCGAGCGAACCTGAAGTTCAATACGTAGCGCTTCGGAACATAAACTTAATCGTTCAGAAAAGACCAGACATTTTGAAACATGAAATGAAAGTATTTTTCGTCAAATATAATGATCCCATTTATGTAAAACTCGAAAAATTGGATATAATGATAAGACTGGCCTCTCAGGCAAATATCGCTCAGGTTTTGGCAGAACTCAAAGAATATGCCACAGAAGTGGACGTCGATTTCGTACGTAAGGCTGTTCGGGCTATTGGCAGGTGTGCTATAAAAGTTGAACAGTCGGCCGAAAGATGTGTCGCAACTCTTTTGGATTTAATTCAAACTAAAGTTAATTATGTGGTTCAGGAGGCGATTGTCGTCATTAAAGATATTTTCCGGAAATATCCCAATAAATATGAGAGTATTATTTCCACTTTATGTGAGAATTTAGACACTTTGGACGAACCCGAGGCCAGGGCTTCAATGATTTGGATTATTGGCGAATACGCCGAACGAATCGATAACGCGGACGAACTTCTCGAAAGTTTCTTAGAAGGATTTCATGACGAGAACAGTCAGGTTCAGCTCCAACTGCTCACAGCTATTGTCAAACTATTTCTGAAAAGACCGACAGAAACACAAGAATTGGTTCAACAGGTGTTGAGTTTAGCGACTCAGGACAGCGATAATCCCGATCTTCGTGACAGAGGTTTTATTTATTGGAGACTCCTCTCAACAGATCCGGCGGCCGCTAAAGAAGTAGTTTTGGCCGAAAAGCCACTCATTTCTGAAGAAACAGATTTATTAGAACCGACTCTTTTGGATGAACTTATTTGTCATATCGGAAGTCTCGCCTCTGTGTACCACAAACCCCCCTCAGCTTTCGTTGAGGGAAGAACTGGTCAATTGCGACGATCCCTTCCCGCTCGAACCGGTTCTAATGAAGAAGCGAATCACATGGAAGCGCCCCAACAACAACAATCCACTGTCATTCCCGCCGCCGACAGTTTGATTGGAGATTTATTAAGTCTTGATATCAGCGCACCCCCGCCTCCCACAACATATAACGCTCCGATCACTAACTCTAATGTCGACATTCTTGGCGGAGGACTCGATAGTCTTTTAGGGGGACCTGACTTGAGTTCCGCTAGTGTTCCGCCGACCACTTCAAATATCAGCAGTTTATCAAATACTGGACTTCTCGGCGACATTTTTTCAATTCCAAATTCCGGATCATTTTATACGCCTCCCAAACAGGTTTCCTATAAATAAAATATTAAAATGACTAAAAATTTGATATAAAGGTATGGCTGCCCGCAGTTCGAGGAAAGGGTTTAGAAGTAACCGGAACATTCACTCGACGCGACGGACAAATATTTATGGAAATGAGTTTCAGTAATAAAGCGATGCAAGCGATGGGAGGTTTTGCCATTCAATTCAATAAAAACAGTTTTGGTTTGGCTCCGGCACAAGCACTTCAAGTTCCCACTCCTTTGCACCCAAATATAACATCAGATGTGAGTATACCTCTCAATACAATGGGTGCCGTCCAGAAAATGGATCCTCTGACAAGTCTTCAGGTGGCCGTCAAAAATAATGTCGATGTCTTCTACTTCAGTTGTATTATTCCGACGCATGTCTTCTGCGTTGAAGACGGAGCTATGGATAAGAGAGTATTTTTGGCGACTTGGAAAGACATCCCAACTCAAAATGAAGTCCAATACGTGATCGACAATATTAACCTTAATGTGGATCAGGTCTCACAGAAACTACAATCCAATAATATATTCACAATTGCAAAACGCAATGTTGAGGGACAGGATATGCTCTATCAGTCTCTTAAGCTAACAAATAATATATGGATTTTGGCTGAGCTTAAGGTTCAGCCGTCAAATCCAAAATTCACGTTATCATTGAAATCGCGAGCAATGGATGTCGCGCCGGCCATTCACCAAATTTATGATATGATTCTTCATAATTGAATTCAAACAAAGTCTTAACCAAATTAGAGTCACTTTAAAACTGATTTCAATTTATTGTTATTTATTTTAGATCTAAAATTATGGGGTTTTTATTACTAAATATTAATTATTATATCCGACAAACCGTGAGAACAAACATTAAGTTTCAGACAAATGATTTTTAAATAATTATAATAATAAATATTCTATTATAATATAAAACTTCTTTATTAGTTAATAGAAATAATGGTTGGCTTTAATTCCTAAAATTGTTGTAAAAAATTAAAAAATTAGTCCTTTTTTCAGCGATGAGTTTGTGTCCATTCCATGACTTCATATCGATTCGAATATCTATTTAAATATAAATAAAAATATATCTAATGATTGATTTAAATTAATCCAACCATTTGTCCGATTAGAACATCAGGAGATGTGTTCTCAGAGCAATCGATTACTTTGAGTTCAATAGAATCTATAATAACTTGCAGTTCAAGTCTTTTCTTCATAAGAATGACTGCTTGAGTGACCCAATCGTCGTTTGCTTCAAATATTCCATATTTACTAAACTTTTCTATTTCTTTGTGTCGCTTATAATCACTTAATTTTACGAAATGTTATTTAAATTTAAATAAAATTTTCAAAAAAAAGTTTACTTAATGTTTTCGACGAACAAATCGTTTTCCTTCTCTTCATTTAATTCATTAAAAAACAAATTAAAAATTTTACTTTCATTGCATTCATTGTTTCGGTATTTTAAAGAAGTGCCCAATTTTTTAAAAGACTTGGATTTAAAAGTAATGCTATAAAAACATCTTTCAATTGTAAGTTCGCAGCGAAACAAAAGAACAGAATTCTTCAGGAGTTGGAGAGAACCGCCGCCATTAAAAGCTTCGTTCACATTGATTTGAACGTCTTTGTGATATGTGGGCTGAACTTCCTTTCAATTGTTAATAAATGTCACTCTATTTTAAACTTAATATTTTAGATTTTTTTTTGTTTAGAATACCTGCAAATTAAGATTATGCCAACACTTTTCACTAATAGTTTTTCCGTTTCTAAAAGTCTTAATTCCAAAGCCCTGAATATTTATAATGAAAGGGATTTAAACGTCTTTAAGTAATATAAACTCTTAAAAAAGATGTATTATCTGAGATGACAAAAGGTCTCGATTCTAGGGAGGTGTTAGGGTAGGGTATTTTGGTCTCGACCTAAGGGGGTATTTTCAGTCCAGGGGGAATATTTAGAAAAAAGCTTTAAAATAACTTAAAATGACGTTTTTTCGTTGTTTTTAGTTATAATAATGAATTATATACTAATTCTGATACAACCAGTGATTCAATGAATTATAGGCAATATTTTCAATTTTTTAGTCAATTTCTGTTTTTCAGTGGCTTCCAAAAGTTGAAAAATACCTTAAAAATAAGCCATTTTAGCCTTAATTTCATTAAATAACTTAAAAATTAGACTTTCGTTTAATTATTTTCTAAAAAATCATAATAATTCGAGGAGGGATTACCTCAGCGCTCATTCTAAGAGGGGGTATTTTGACGATTCTAGGGGGGGATATTATGGAATACTCCCTCCACTATTTGCCATCTCAAGTATTATAGTACATTATACTACATTATAATACATTATACGATATTATACAATACCTGACAAAAAGAAGTACAAATTGGAAGTGTTTTTGGCCAGTGATGGGCTTCGATACCAAGAGAAGACCAAAATAAATATTCATTGTTTGTGAAGTTTTCCTCTCCGAGTACTTCATGAGTCCAACCGCTCGCAAATATTGCAATCGAGAGATCATATTTGAGAATTTCTTTTACTGCTAAACATGTATTCATTCCTCCGCCACCGAAACAACCCCTTCCAAAGACATCAATTCCTACGAAAACGTCGTGATTTCGGGACAGAGAGTGAGACAACTCATACGAAGACTTAAGATTTTCTTCATTCCAACAATAATTTAAAAAAATTGCGTCGCAGACATCAAAAAAGCATTTGTTAGAAGAGTTGACTTCATTTTGCCATTTAAGTGAACCCTCAGGACTGATAACACTGTCATACCAAATGACCATGCTCATATGTACAGACAAATAATCGATTAATGTTTTATATTTTATGATAAAAACCAATCTTTTATACAGAAACTATAGTAAAAACATGACATGACATGACATGACATGACATGGCAAAAGGTTTCGATTCTAATGGGGATATTTTTAACTAGGGTATTTTCTATTTTCTGGAGAACTTTGAAAAAGCCTATAAAAATAGCTTTATATTAATGTTTTTTCTGTTTTAAAGTTAAATTAAAGAATAATATACTAATTTTGACTCAAAAAATCATTGTTTTAAATAAATTAAAAGTAATGTTTTTCATTTATAGTCAATTTCTGTTCTTAAGTGGCTTTCAATAGTTGAAGAATAAGCCTCTCATAACTTCAAAAATAATCCATTTTAGCCTTTATTTATTAAATAACTTTAAAATAATACTTTCTTAATGTTTTGTCAAAATTTTGTAAAAAAAATAATAATATTTTTCTTCAAAAGTGATAAAATCTGAGCCGGAGGTTATAGGCACTCATTTTAGGGGTGGGGGATATTTTGCCAATTTTTCGATTCTAGGAGGTGTTCAGGAATACCTCCCTATTTGCCATTTCAGATAACGACAAATAAAGACTGAGAGGAACGACACCAATAAAATAACTGATAAATATAGAAGAAGTTGATATTAAATGAGCTCTAATGTACATTAAAATGTAACCTCATTATAGTCATCAGCTTTTAATTGAATTAAAGTAAATTAAAATCGTTAATAGAATTAAGATTATGTTCTTTCGATTAAAACAATTAAGGATTCGTTAATATTTAATGAATTGAATGCAAACAAAATGTATTAAAGTTTAAAAAGTATTTTTTAAAAGAAAACTTATTCTATTAATTTTGATAATTATTGACATTAAAATTTGAGCATGGTTTATTTTTGACAATAATGTTCTTATATTCTACTCATGATTTTAAGATAAAATTTTTAACAATTTTTAACAAATTTATAATTAAAGCTATTAATTATAGACTCAATTAAAAGCTTTCAAAATATGAATTTCGTTAATTTACTCTATTTTCTATTCATCTTTACTTTATTGATATGGATTTTTAATAGTTTTTTTTTGAAAATATCCTCGAATATAACTAAATATAATTTTAACTAAACTTAGATTTTAACTAAACTTAGAAAACTAAAATTAGAATAAAATTAGGAGTGTTAAACAGGGGGATATTTCAAATTACCCCCTGAGACGAGCGTTCGAACAATAAAAAAGGGGCGTGGTTTCAAAAAATACTGGGACCGAAAAATAGGCAAAATACCCCCTCCCCCGAGATCGAGGAGCTTAAACATCCCTGAATAAAATGTATTAATATTTTGTGGATTCGTTGCAGTTTTTTTAAGGAAACCGTTAATAAGATATTGTGTTCGCGTAATATATTTATTAGAAGTGATTGAACGGCAAAATTATTATTGTGAAAGAGATACCTGTGAGGGTTGTGGTCGTGCATAGTATCGGTTAACAGTTTTACAAAAGTAATTAGACTTTCGATAGATTTGGGATCGATTTCACATTCAATGTTTATGAGCCAACCCTCCAAATGAAAGAACTCAGCGATTTCTACCAGTTTTAATACTACACTTTCCAATACTTGGCTTTCATCTAATATTTGAGACATGATATCATTGGTTTGTGTCCAGCCCTCAACAATGAATGTTCCCAAAATCGAAACCTTTAAGTAATTATATCTATAATTGAAATAATCTTTCAAATAATAGATTTACTCCATTTTTATGACTCGCATTAATCCAAGCAATCGGTGGAATCGTTACTAAATTGTGACTAAAAAAATTTAAAACTTAGAGACTTAGTCTTGGTCTCTCTCTCTCTCTCTCTCTCTCTCTCTCTCTCTCTCTCTCTCTCTCGCACACACACAC
>JAQFZL010000858.1:0-12738 GCA_034695685.1 Galumna lanceata
TGAATCCTTTGAAGTTTTAATGATATAATTTCTTAAAATTTGATTTAAAAAAAATATGTTTTAAAACTTAAATTTAAGTTAACGTAAACAACAAAAACAAAAGACTTTCAGCAAATGTTTACTCAAATTAATATTAATTTAAGTTAAATCCATATTTTATATAATAATTGTTTAATTAAGTGAACGAATAATTAATGTCTTTAAATAATATGAAAATTATTACTGTTTTTGACCAAAGAATAAGTGTTTATATCGATGGCATCAAAAGAATTGCCCCGAATTGGATCCGACCCATCGATAAGAAGATATTTATTGAAACGAAGAATAAAATAACCACTTTTTCAAATAATGAAACCAATTATAGAGTGAATCCAATTATTTTGGAAGTGACCAAAACATATGAAGAAGTGGTCAAAAATATTAAACCGAAAATTGAAATAAAGGATGAAAAGGATGTGAAGACAAAAATCAAATTTGAGTCCAAATGTTTTAATCTCATTAAAAGTGAATTCAAATTCAAAGAAGAGTTTAAAAAAGAAAACGATTTTAAACAAGAGTTGTCTTCAGAAATCTTTGAAAAAAGTGCGAAACGCGTCACAACTTATGAGGATTTGAATCAAATTAAGAGAAGAAAAAACAATTCTTCGATCAATTCTATCACTGAATCTTATCCTTCAACTAATGACGAAGAAGTGGATATCAGACATTCAGTTTCAGAACCACTCTCTCCAGAGTTAACTTCAGATGAATTACAAGAAAATACTTTCATTAATAATAGAGAAGATAATGATGACAACATTTCCTGTTCTTCAGACACGACTGATATATACGATTACACTGTTTTAGAGGCAAAACAATCAGTCAATAGATTTGAGGCAAAACTGAGAGAAAAATTTTTTAAAATAATTTTATCTCAAATGTCTCTCAAAGAAAAGTTGAAGACTGAATGTGTTTGCAAAGAGTGGCGACAAATACTCACTTCTCAACAAAAGTCACTTATAATCGATTCGAAAGTTCGATATAAATCTGAATATGAAATGATTAACAAAAATTCAGTTCATATTAATTATGAAAATTTAATTGAAATCTCAAATAATTTGATACATAAGTTCCCGAATTTAACAGAAATACAGATATTATGTAACCGTAAAACAAAAATTAACCAAATTGTGGACCAAATCAGTGAAAATCTCTCAAAATTACAAAAAGTGAAATTTTGTGGTTCTATTAATCCCGAAGTATTGAATCGATTCGGTCTCTATTGTGGACCTCAACTCACTTCCATTGACATTAATTCTGGTGATTATTGTCTCAAAAAAGAAGAATTAATTGAATCAAATCTATTGTCGAATACAAAAAGAGTGATCGCTTACAAACATTTAGAGTTAGTTAAATGCTGTCCACAAATAAAGGAAATATTAGATGTGGACATCCAAGACATCAAAGGACTCAAAGTTATTAGTCGTTACTTTAGTAATCAAATAACAAAAATTAGTTATTTCGTACCTAAAACTCCTGAACACTATTTGTCGGATAAAAATATTATTGAAAAAACTTTGAAAAAGTTATCGCGATTTGAATGCTTAGAATATCTCGATTTCTATATTTATGATCATTTTCTTAATGAAGATTTTCGACCGATTGAACAAAACTGTAAAAATCTTAAAGAATTGCATTTATTTGGCTCTAAATCTCACTTCAAATTAGAGCTCTTAAAAGGTTTGAATAATTTGAAAGTTTTGGGTCTTTTCTTTGATTGTAAAAAGAATACAATTCTTTCATTTTCTTCTTTAAATTCACTCAATTTGAATGAGCTTTGGATGTATTGCGATATTAAATGCGAACAGTTATTGACAATTCTTAAGTCAATGAAAAATTTAAAAATACTTCACATAAAATCTAATAATTGTTGGGATTATGAGATTAAATATATTCTGGAATCCGACCATAACTTACAAACACTTTATTTGGAAGACGTTTTGATTACCCCAATGACTCTCAAAGCAATGATAGAGAGGGCCAACAAATATCCTAAACTTGAGTTTAAAATGTTGAGCGATACCTACGAGTCTTCAGTTTGTAAAACACTTAATCGACGCCAATTCCCAAAAAATCTTACAGTTATCGTTAACATCGATACAGAGGACACCTTTTTATTAGAAAACTTCGATTAAGTAATATCTTTAATAATCGACGGAAACAAGAATTTCAATAAATGAATAAATTGTTAAAATTGAACGAATTGTATCTTTAATCTGATTTTTGATTTTCTGATACATTTTACTTTTTTTTTGTAGTATTAATTATTTGTTATTTTTTATCAAAGTTTTACAAAATCTTTGATTTAAATGTTTGCATTCATTCCATTAATCATTACTTTTATATTTAGTAATTATATACACAATTTATTAAAAGACAATAAGTTCTCAAATAATTATAATTTGTTTTTTTGTAAATAAATCATTGAAATCAATAAAAATTGAAAAATGAAAGAATAAATTCTAAGGGGAATGATCTGCTTGCTTAGAAACTCGCAGGAAAATGAGCTTGGTCTCATTTATATGAATAGATATTATAGCAAAAAATTTAGCTGCGAATGGTCATGGACATTTTAACTATAATTAATTAAAATATTCAGATTAATAGTTGTGTTTTTATTAAACAAAAATTCTTAATTTAATTGAAAAATTGATTTAAAGTTTTTAAATAATTGAGAAAATCACGGAATTTGAAGATTTGTCATAATTTCTCGAACCGCCAAAAAGATGTGCGAATCGCCTCCTTTCCAATAAAAATCAGTTAATTCAATGTTAATTAATATGGATTAAGAAATACCCGGGAATTCTGTGAATCGCTTTAACATTGTGTTAATAACAGTGAGTGCCGGAGACTGAGAGAAGGAGTTGTCGCGTCCAAAACCTGCCACTTGTATAGAGTTTGTGTTCATATCATAAACGAAGGGCACAATCAGAGTAAGCGGTTCTGTACTCATATTGTGTCCGGGAATAGGCATTCGTGTGAATTGTAACTAAAGTCAAACAAATCCTAATTAGAATCGAAAATAACTTATAGAAAGAACTGACAAATATAAGCATTTTGTTCTTAAACATTAAACAGGCAGACATTCCCGGGGGTCCTATTGATGGCGCCGCCGGAGGAATAGTTAAGCACCACTGAAGTGACCACTTTAATGACCGGTCCGGTAACTGTTCCAATCAATAATATTTAAATATAAATCAAATAATTAATGTAATACCAGTTCTAAACGCATGAGTTGTATGCAATCTTTTAGAATTTTGATAGGTGCATTTAATATTCGTATATAAGCCAAAAATGCATTCGGTTTAAAGGGAGCGCAAACCACCTAAACATTAATAAATTACACAAATTATTATTCAATACACAAATCATTTAATTTACTTTTGTTTCAAAAAACTGTTGTAAAATTTCCAATTCTTCTCGAGGCCAATGAAGTTCAGATAAGGGAACAATCTTTAGATGTAATGACTGAATACATCCATCCATTAGTCAATAAAATATCAATTAAAATATGATTAATACCTGCATTGTAGACAACTCTAGATTTACTTTGAATTGCATCGTCTCGTTCTTGAATTGAATAACTCCGGGCTCTGCCGACAGAACTAAATGGAACTAAAAATAAAAAAAATTATTTATTTATTAAGTTTTGTTTGTTTGGTCTCACGTTGTCGTCGTGTTGTACTACTCGTTGTAAATGTCTTTTCATGAAAACACATCCGAGAAATCTTTCGATTTGAGACATCGCGTAATAAACACTATTGTTGGCCCCGCTCTGCATAGTATCCATATTAGGATTAGGTCTACACATCATATCAAAACCCTGAGGTGTTAAAAGAGTGGGCACCGATGCTGCCCACGGCCTCTGTGGTAAAACACGTGATGAAGGCATTGTACCACTACTGCTGTGCATCATATTTGCCGAATGGTGTTGACTACCGGTTAATGTTTGGGGACTTGAAATACTTGATAGCAAATGTGTTTGACTTATGCCCGGACTTTGAGACGGACCGATAGAACGAGGAGAGGGACGCGGCAGAGATGGACTTCCGGGCCACACATTGGCGGCCGGAGACGGCATCGATATATTAGATGTCGGAATATTGGGAGCGGCGAACGGAGAGCCAATCGCTGAGTCGAGAACTGTTTGCGACGGATTACCCGAAAGGTATTGAGAGGCCGGGGATTGAGAATGAAATTGAGTTGAAGCGGAGGGGGAAGGGGTGGGAAGGAATGATGGCGAGGGGGCGTGCAATGGATTCATAGGAGAATTCACACCAAACAGATTTGCAGGCGAGTGATCCGGTACTGCCATTGATGGCGACGGCACCACTTGATTCGAAGATGAGCTGACCGGATGACCGGGCATTCCGTGAGAAGGGGGTGACGCTAAAGGGAATGTCCCGGGAGAGGAAGTAAAACCCGATTGAGATAAAACTGAAGTGTGAGGAGAAGTGGGTGTGTGAGGGTTTGAACCCTGAGCTGTAGATCCAATTTGATGTCCCATCTGTCGACCAGTTGATGCCTCGTTTATATTCTTAGAAGGAGAGGCAGTTTTCATTTGTGAAGTGCTATACAAATAAGATTCAACTGATTCTATTTGAGTCATTGGAGAAGGAGGGTTGTCGTCTTCCGTCTGAGACAATCGTCTCATTTGAGATGTTTTGTCAACAAATTTGTTTAAAAATGCCTGAAATGTTTGAAATTATTAATAAATATTAAACGTTTGTTTAAAATCAAACCTTCAATCCTTGAATTGGTGTCAACTCTTCCATAACTTTCATTTTGTCGAATAAACTGAGAGCGCCGTCGCGTATGGCTATAGTGTTATCCGCGTACAGAATAACATCCAAACAATATCTGTTCAAATAATTATTAAATTAATAAAAATATCTTTGACTGACAAAAACGCATTCAATTCCATTGAAAATATATTTTTAAGTCAAAAAATATAATTGTTTTATATTTAACTTTTAATTGAATTAAATAAAAAACTAATCTTTTGACGAAAATTGTTTGAATGTGTGTCTAAAGAGAATGATATTATAGTATTCTTACATATTTCGGTAAATTATGCGGATATGAGTTGAAGACTGAGGAATAATACAAAACACCTGAACCGGTAGTTGTGGTCTACTATTTATTATTCCAAGCATTGGAATACCACTCAGACATTGAATAGTCAACAATGAGTTTAAAGTATAATTTAAAACGTGAATCAATTGAATGATAGACAAGTGTTGATTAAACTCATGTTGAAGTTTAGTTCCAACCATAACGTGAGGATTGGCGTCAGACAATGCCTGTCCTACGACTCCAAAACAAAGTTGGAATCGTTTTTCTGTTGATTTCCAATAAATTGTGACCTAATTTTAAAGAAAAATAATTAAAATCATTTATAAATTTAATTACAAATAGTTTACGATAAAAGTTTTATTGATTCCGTAACCAATTATTAACTTCTTATAAGTAAATGATTTGATGTCGAAAAGAGTTCCGTTTAACTGATTATTTGTTTGAAGATTTTTTGCGAAATTTCTGATAATAAAATAAAGTCTTGCGATTGCCGTCCAATCATTGAGCAGTTCGTCAACCATTTTAGTGACATATGTTTGGGAACCACTCGCGTAATCGTATGGCAAAGTGACAACACGTCGAGATCCGTGTTCTTTGGCGGCCAAAGATTGAAGGGGAGGATTACAGAAAGCAAAGACGACATTCCATATTTTGTTGCCCTTTCCATGGAGTCGAATGGAACAGCTCAGGGTATCGTTTTGAAGACATTCAGTATATGATTCGGGACACGACTGACACTCACAAAACTTGACAATATCTATAATATGTGAATAGCCGTCAGAGTCCTGAAGCACCTGATGGCAAATCGATCGTTTGTGAAGTTCACTCGATAGCGAACTATAAGATAATTTTTCTTCACAAAAGCTGACGACATGAGCCAATTCAGGGATATAATATCCAGTATTACTCATTCGGGGCATTTTGTTGGTCTCATTCTGAGTGATTGAACATATTTTTCTTTTACCATTTTTATCGCAACTGTCTTCAGATGTGAAGGAATGCCTCAAAATATTAGAAATATCGAGTCGTAGCGCTTTAGTTATTTGGAGATAAGGTTTTGGTAAATCGATATCAAACTGATTAGTAGAGTCTTCGATGGGAGTCGAAACTTGAGAGATATATAACAGGAAATAATCGATTTTTAACTCATTTTCTGATATGTTTTCATCAAAGATAGTAACCAAACAATTGTTGTGATGTTTACTAAACCGATAAAAAAGTTTAGAAGACTTTAATGACAAAAATGGATGAGAATATGAGTTTGGAAATGGAAGGCTTTCCATCACATGAACCGGAAGAGATTCTACTGTTTTCTTACACCTCTCTCTCGTTAACCAGATTCTCAACTGTTGGAAGAGTCCAATAATTTTTAATGAATTTTTGTTTATAACGCTTTGAATTTCATCAACAATCGGACACTCATCGAACTGAGGGATATGTACTAGAAAATGACCGGTAAGGGTATCCACAGATATCAGAAGTCGTTCAGAAGTCATACAGGGCTGAAGAAACGAGACCTGAAGGACTGCCGGCGAACCAGAAAGTAGTGATTGTCCGACACCTTTTTCATCGAATTCTTTCTTTAATTGAATTAATTTATGTTTCGCTCTTTCATATGTCGTCTGAATTAAAATCTTCTCAATTGAAAAATAATCGGATTTTATTGCCTGATATGTCTGAAGAGCTTCTTTAGCGCCTAATTCTGGAAAATGAATCACTTGAAGAGGTCGAGTCGGTTCACTTGAATCGATTTCAACACAAAGTCTAAACCCTTTATCCTCCTTATTGTGTTCTCTCCAATAGGAAAGTAATAAACGATTTCCCGGAGAATATTCATCGATACGAATGAAATCATCCAAACGTTCGCGACATAACCGGAAGGCCTGCGCCTGAAGTACTTCCAGTTGAAGACTCAAACAAAATGAATGCAATGTATTGTAGGCATCAATCAATGGCCGCGAATTATCAGTGAGTCGTGTCTGAACCAATTGCTGCAAATAAGTGATTTGTTGCGGATGAATCAAATCTCTTCCTTCACCCGTCTCTTTGTCCTCAACCAAAATGTCGACATTTAATACTCTCCACGGAAGGGATGGAATGTCACCCATTAGTGTAAGGGATAACTCGAATTCATGATCTACTCTGAAGGTGACTCTTCCGAACTCGATCTTCGAATTCCTCATTTGTGAGGTTAGGGCTGTCGTAACCAAACGCTGTTGTATTATATGATTCAAATGAAGTAAAGTTGTCTTTCTATCGACGTTTGATATCGGGTCCGGAGGAACGATACGGTCGCGAATGATTGTCGGGAGACGACAATAAGTGCCTAAAGTCAATACTTCGACGGCTGACGGCAATTGAAAACTCGGTAAACGTGCGGACACTAACGACTCTCTCGCCATCTTTGATAAGATATCCGCCGTTTCTATGAATAGACTCGACTGACGGTCTAAGAACTGGACAATTGTCGCACATTTGTCCACTTTTGAGGCACTTCCGGCCCACTTTACCAGAGCTAAGAGTCTAACAAATAGTTGTCGACTACGACTCGCAAAAGACACGATTTCTATCTTCCGCTCCATATCTGTCTTTCGGGGCAACAAATCGGCCAAAACTGTCAATTCGTGGTAAGTCTTCTGTACTGCAAACTCAATGAGTCGACTCAAAGGCACAGTCGGCGAACTCTGGAACTCATTGATCACCGGAACGACTGCTGATTGCATTACCATTGGATTCATTGCAGACATATCTGAAGACTTTGAGTCACTTTTCGTCAATTTTTCACAAATAAGTCAATCGTCTGATTCTTTGATTTCTTCTATGATTTGTTTATATAGTTATCCATTAATTATAAATAATTGTCATAAAATGGGTTTCATTAGTGTTCAGATTATAATTAAGTTATAAAATTAATTTAAATCTAATTTGAAATGATTTCAGTATTAAAATATTTTATTGAAAACAAATTATTTTTTCATAAATTACGTAATAATCTTATACTTTAACCCTTTGTTCAAAATATTTGTGCCTCTATTTACTATATAGTAAATACAGTGAAACTTCCCAATTATTAACCTAGGTTGGTTTGGGGGTATTCATATTATGGAAGTTTCACTGTATTACCAAAATGGCAATAATGATATAAAGGGAATTCATTTTTAAAAAATCCCAAATATTTCAAATTCTGTTAATACAAACGATAGAAATGTTTTTTTTTTAAAACGAAAAGTCAAACAAATGAAATCAAAGCCAAAAATTATTGAAATTTAATTCATAACTTAATTAAAACTAACTGATTTTCATCACAATTTCTAATATTAGTAAATAATATCTTATAAATATTAATTTAGTGTCGTTTCCTATTTTAGCCCTGGTGCAACATTGTGTAAGTGCATCCCCGAAGTTTCGTTGTACAAAGTTCTCGGAACTTTGGGAAACTTCCGGAAAGTTTCTAAAACTAAACAAGGGGAGGATATTTTGCCGAACATTTAGGGTTGTCCCAAAATGGAAAAACTAGCAAATTGCCATTTTGGGAAGACAGAAAAATTCCTTTTTCCCCAAAAAATAAACCTGCAAAATGAAACGCCAAATAAAGATTGATTGTGTGCCGCAATTGAAAATTCAAATTAATTGCACATTTAGTTCGGGGATGATTTTGATTATATATAGTGAAACCTCCCAAATATAAACATAGGTTGTTTAGATGTATCTTGTTCATATTTGAGAATTACTTCCCAAATCTTGTTCTAGTTTAGATAAGAGAAAGATACTTTAGTGTTCATAAGGGGTTTATGGTGACCCATCCCTCCCTCCGTTTGTCTTCTAAACTTAATTTAAATATAATTTTCTTCTAACATATTATAGAATATGACCTATAATTAGGTCACCTATTGATAACCTATTCAATAGGTTATACAATAAAATAAAGACTATTCTATTCCTTTAGTTAATTACATTAAATATATAAAATAATCCATAAAATTAATTGAATTTATTCTTTATTTGAGTGAAATTACATTTCATTTTTATAGTTTCATTTAATTCATAGTTATTATTATAAATTATATTTTCTTCAATTATCCAATTATTTCATTTCCATCCCTGTGTTTGAAAATTTCTGTTTCCTTCAGTTCTTTTAAAATCGCGATATTTTTTAAGCAAATTTTGTTTCGTCTTTTTAGCGATTTTTTCAATAACTGGTAATAAAGGCGTTGAGTTTGGATTCGATTCAATCAATGATTTTATGTCTGGACTTGACTTCAAAACGTATTCCAACGGGAAATCTGATAACTCCCGAATTAGTCCCAAATCTGCTTCGGATGGAATCAAATCAATGAATGGCATCACATCTTTGCTTTCAATTCTGGAGAGAATCGCAAATAAATACTTTTAATACAACTCTCACTACAAATCATTTTTACAAATATATTATTCAATTTTTAAAGTTTTTCTCTTCATTTGATTTCAATATTTGTTTAATAAATTTAAATTCTGATACCATAGAAACCAATATATTAATACAATAATAATTTTTCAGATCAAAAATCACCTCGTTTATTTGATCGCCTTAAAATTTAAGTTTTATTATATAGCCTTAAGCCTTGAACTTTAAAGCAATTCTTGAACTATAATATGACAAAAACAATGTTAATAATAAATAAATATTAATAAACAGAACAATTTAATTAAAATCGTTTGCATTAATAGCCGTTCTTTTGTTTTATAATAAAGATCTGAGCATGATACAACATTAAACCAGGTTAATTTTAGTACTCATATCATCATCAAAGAATTATATTTGAAATAAACTTGATATTTCAACATAAAAACGTTAAAAATCTATGAATTATAGACTATAATTTATAGTTTATAGTCTATAAACTATAGACATGACTTCATATGAATTTTATTAGAAAATTATTTTTTTAAATTCAATTAATTTTCTTACTTTTGTTTGTTATGAAAGTCTTCGATTCCATTATTGCACTCATTTTGAAGACACGAAAGTTCTCCAAAATTTGGATTTAATATTAAAATAAGAAGAATTGAAAACAACCCACAAATGGTTATCGGGAACTCTTTAGTTAACCTTAAAAACCAATTATAATATAAATTAATAGAATATAAGTTCTGTAAAACAATAATAAAAAATTATCCAAAGTTTTGAAAATTTATAAAATTAAAGATAACTTAACAAATGTGACAATACTTACATAACAAAAGACATCAATGTTTTGCTTCGATTGTTTTATAACTATTTTTCAATAATAGCAGTATTTTCGCCTTTTATAGTCTCGAAAATGTAGGGATTGGTTTATATTTCAATTAATGGTTGTTTCAATCGATTATTTCATTTAAAATTAATGATTTAATGGACAAAAGCTGACAAAATATTGAGCCGCGAATAAAAGCGAACGTATTTTCTCAACATTTATTTAAACAAAATTTTGGAGATATTCGACACCTAATCAAGAAACTAACGAATGAAACCATTGATCACATCTATAGTACAGACTTTTCCTTAACTAAATTTTCATACTATTATTAAAACTGCATACTATTCTTGTTAAAGATATCAGAATATATCAATTAATTCAATAACCAATTGGATTATCTTGATTACTTTCCAAAATGTTAGAGTTCATTTCTAGGAAAAAAAATTCTTCCATTTGATTAAGAATTTAAAATTGATCAAGTTACAAGTAACAAGTTAAAATGTTTTTATGATTTTAATTTAAAATTTTTAATTAAGAATTCGAGTTCTGTTTTATTGCCTTTTTATACGAGTGATGACAAGTGGGGCATAAAATATTAAAAAGTTTTTTTAGTCGAATGAAATTAAAGCTAATTTAATAACAAATCATTTATTAAAACCAATTATACAATCAATGAATGATATATACAACGGATAATCAAAATTATTACAATAAGTTATTTAATGAAAGCCTTTTCTAATCACTTAAATAGTATTCAAATTAATTTCAATAATAATTGTAATTAATTTGTTAGCATTTAATGCGAAACCGATTAATCCAAATAAACAATCAATAAGTTTATTGATATGAAATGTTTTGAATTAACAACAATTTATGATTATTTACAAGTTATCGTTGAATAGGCTTTCAGTCAATCTTTACATTTGAGGCGATATTTCGATCATTCGATCGAAACAGTTATTAGTTATTAATTGACTAAATTTCATGTTTTTTCAAATAAAAATAAAATTGAAAATAAAAATAATAAAATGAGAGAAATCGATGTTTTTGATGAACCGCCGCATTGTTTTATCTCTTTTTCCTGTAAATTAGAATCAAATGATTGTTAGGAATGTATTAATGTTTGAGTGGTTTTGTCTACGACTATAAGAGTATGTGTTAGACCTGTGGGTGGTAGTGATGACATATTGTCGGACGCTTTCGAGGCATTTCGGCTTTTAAAAGATCACAGCTATCGTTATAAACCACTTCTTTTGGTTCAAATTTAAAGTTTGATGGTTCACATGAACATGTCTTGTGAAGTACCAACAGAACCAAATTCGTGTGCGGAACCCACTGTACTATAAAATCACTGCAAACAAACAAATTATATCTTTTAATAAGTTTTATAATAAAATTATCTTCAAAATTTGATTTTGTAAACTAAAGGGTTTAAATGACGCGCTTTATGCGCTCAAGTGACCTGGTGTAATTTGTGTTCAATTTATAATATTATAAATTATAATTGTAAATTTAAACTATCATGCTCATTGACATTGTAAAGAGGTTTGCAGTATATTTTGTCGAACTTTAAAATTTAATATTTCAAAAACGGCTAAAACCGAATTCAATTCTTTAAACGATGTTTGAAATGTCTTTCGACGAATTTTCTTTCATTTTCATATAATTTTCAAACTTTTAAATTGGGTCTAAATATGTAAAATTAGGTTCCTTTTCAAATACCCTAGGACTAGCCTAGGACTGAAGACTTAATTGGGTTAATTTTAAATATGTATAAAATAGTGGAAGAGTTATATTTAGGAACAGGAGAAAAGTACAAGGAAAAATATCTTCTAAAATATCATTACAAAGTTTAGTTAAAAATTATGCTATATACTAATTTCAAATACTAAATATTGAACCTCTCTTATCCTTATCTTATATATTGTATCATGGTCAATTTTCTATACTGTTTGTTTGGTAGTGACTTATGTATATAATTTACGTTAAACTTTACTAAAACACTTTATTAATCTATTAAATTAAAATATATTCTAATATTTGACCTTATTTATAGGCATCATTTTTACTTGTTTAGATTTTCTAGCGCAATTCATAAAAACCCTTGTTTTCAATTATAACTAATTAATTTTCATTATTTTCCCTTATTCTTAATTTATCTTGTTAGTTTACTTTGCTTATTTTGCATATATTTGGCTTATTTTATTTAATTATTGAAAAATAATGAAAAATCTTTATTCAAATGGAGTAAAAACTGACCGAATTCTTGACAAATTTGTTCCAAATATTGCCAAATACGACATCTTAGAAGTGAGTCCACTCCTACCGTTGGTTCGTCTAATATAATAAGTTTTGGTCTGTGAATCATTGTTATGGCGATTGAGACTCTTCTTTGTTGTCCTCCACT
>JAQFZL010000859.1:0-12735 GCA_034695685.1 Galumna lanceata
ATGAATTTTTAAATTTTTTTAAAAAATTAGTGTATATATAAAAATAATATTTAAGATTTAATATGAAAATTAAGTCGAAAATATTGAATTTACAACAAAGGCTAAACCATTAACTAGCTATTATTGACTTTATTGTTGACCTTGCTCAATATTATAGCTCAAATACTTTCATTTATTTTAATGATATAAATAATCTGAAACACATCTGTCGAACAATTTTTAATTTAAATTTAATGATTAATTAAAAAATAAAGTATTTTTTCTTTTAGATTAAGACTAAGAAGTGATCACTAATTTTGAATTTAAATAATAAATGGTTTGACTGATAGGAAAAGTAAAGCATTGGTTCCGATATTGAAATCATTGATTTGGCAAAAGGTATTCAAAAGATTGATTTGAAAACGAGTCGGATATGAGATATGGGGTCATAACTAATGAATTAAAATATTGGTCACAAAACTGGTTGAAAAGCACCACTAATTTGTGTCGGATTATCATTGGATACATTTTGCAACACTTGTCCAACGAATGGAATAAATAACATAAACAGTATATAAACAAAACACACAATAAAATATGTAAACATGAGTTTGTCGTTCATTAACCTTATTTAGAGAAATGCTAAATGAACTGATCCAAAATGATCAAGCTGATACTCTAAATAATTTATTTTTAAGCTAAATTTGCTTATCGAACATCTTGTGTAGTATATATATCCGGCACATATTCTCCAATAAATATGAGTAACTCTCGCGCCATATGTTATTTAGAGACAAGAAATGTTTGGCACTAATTTGTCGATTCATTTCTTAATCGATTCTTAAATTTATTTTACATTTCATTTGATTTTCTTTTGTTTAAACAAATTCAAGGCTGAGATCAGAATCAATAGGAATGAGTGTCAGCTCTACATCTCTTTTGAGCCAAATTTAGTGGATTTTATATATCATATCATTTGACAAAAATTTGTATAACTCTTATAATTTCAAAATTCAAGGAAAAGATAAATAATAAAATGATTTAATTTTAATCTCATTATAAGTGGTTTTTATAATAAATGTTTAAATAAATCACTTATTTTGAGAACAAATATAACAAAATGAGGGACTAATGGACTAATCGGTGAAAATATAAATCAAACAAATGGTTAAAACACTCACAGAATTGAAGTGAGAGTTTGGATGACATGCGTTCGACTCCTGAAAGAATAGACTTAACGCAGTCTTTAAAGACACGAATCCATTAATCAAGTGGTCATTCATCGGGTTTAAAGACATACCTCGAACTGCCAATGAGTGGATTGAAGGAGTTGTATGGCCTGATCCCGAGCACAACCCGCCGCTAATACAAACTGATTGATCATTACTTGTTCTCGAAGTGAATCCATTTGTCTTTTAGCCAAAGACTCGAACCAATCGATAATAGAAATGATTTTCACTTTAATATCAAATAAAACGATTAAAATGAGTGAAACGAAAGACAATATTTTGTTGAACTCTTTGTTTAGATTTCAATCAATTGTTTGCAAAAAAGACAACAAAATGTTTTTAAATGTCTTTCAGTGTTTATAGTGTTTAAGTGTTTCAGTGTTTGTATCACTCAATGCGTTCCCAACGAAATACGATTTCACAATATTTTTAATGCTCTCTAATGTTGTCTAATGTTGTCATACAATTCAAGCCAAATATCAAAACACAGAACCAGTTTCGCACTTCTCGAGCCTCAACTCAAGCCCTGGTCTCACATAATAACACAATTCAATGCATTCTAAGCTCAAGTCTTATATTTAGCACTACTCCCGACTCAATCCTAACTCAATGTTTACATTTGTTTAATAACATTGACGTCATCGACAGCCTTGACTTACAATTGGATCAATTGATAGTCACAACAAAATGTCTGCCATATATTACGACAATTCATTTAAAAATATCATTAAAAGTAGTTATTTTGAATGAATTGAAATGCATTTTATTGTTTTTGTTAACAAAAGTACTAAAATAATACAAAACTAAATCCATTTATAGTTTGATATTCTTTTAAACACTTTTGAGGACGACTTAAGACTAATAATTAGTGTTAAAATGGAATTACAAGACATTGATTACAAACAATTAGAATACATCGAAACGGCTTCGGGTAATAAAGTGTGCCGTCGATCAGTTCTGTGCGGATCCCAGAATATAATGCTTATGGGAAAGACTATTATTCAGTCCAATTGTATAATTCGCGGCGATTTGGCTAATGTTAAGATCGGTAGACATTGTCTTGTCTGCAGTCGAGCTGTCATTAGACCCCCTTTTAAGAAGTTTACAAAAGGGTATGAATTGTATTAATTAATATAATTTTTGTTTTAATAAAATTTTTTGAAAAGAGTGGCGTTCCTTCCAATGACTATCGGAGACAATGTTTATATCGGAGCGGACACTATAGTGAACGCGGCGTCAATCGGTTCTTATGTATATATCGGCGAAAATTGCGTTATTGGAAGACATTGTGTTTTAAAAGATTGTTGTCTTATTGCTGACAATACAGTCTTACCTCAGGGCACAGTTGTGCCCGCATTTGCTGTTTATAGTGGCTCTCCCGGACTCTTCACTTCAGAACTACCGGAATGTACTCAAGACATAATGATTGACTTCACTAAAAGCTATTATCAAAACTTCAAACCAAAAGCAAATTAAAATTTTATATTTTATTTAATTTATAATAAAATGAAAAACAATTGATTTATTGTTGTTTAAACCATTTGGGAAGTTTACCTTGCTTAGGTTTACCTTGTTTAGGCTCACTTTCTTTTGGGGTTTTATTTTTGGGTTTAGTTTCAGATGTGTTTTCAGATGTGTTTTCACGTTTAATCTTAATTCGAGTTTCAGACGCTATTTTTGCGGCCGATTTGTAAGAACTTATATTTGACTTAAACTCGTCTTTAATTAAACTTTTATGAGTTTCGCTTGAATTAAGTCCCAAATGGATGAGAGCCGCCGGAACTAATCCCGAATCAAATAAACTCAGTTCAGATTTTAAAACATTTTTGGGAGGAATTGTATAAAAGTGAAAATCGTTTGAAGTAATATAACGAGAGACCACTTGTTTCACATCTTCGATAGTTTCTGTGGGCTTAAAGATGGCCTGAAGTATAAGTTTTTCGTACGGAAAATAAACTCTAATTATAGTATATATATATCGACTCTTTATTTCTCTTTCTTTCTGGAGTTCTCTCTGTTCTTTCATTCTTTGAGTTTCTAACGGTTTGTCGGCTCTGTTTGGATTAATATTCATTATAAAAATGAGAGCTTTTAATAATACTAACTGTTGTTGTTTCAAGCCGTGTATGATATGCGCTAAATCTTGTTTAGTTGTTTCGTAAAACTTATCGGAGAAATCCTTTTTCCTTAGTTTTGGTAAATCATTGGAATTGAAAAATATTTCGGAGTGATTTCCCCCCAACTAAACAAATAATCAATTATTTTAAGTTTTAACAATTATTAAAAAATACATAATTAGGAGTTTCATCGCCTTCTCCTGAACTCTCTTCAGAAGAAGAATCACTCGTTTGAATTTCTGGTTCTGAATTAACGTCCATTTCTGATGTGTTGTCTTTTATCCCAGTTTCCTGAACTTCCATTTCTTCAACATTTGTCTCAATTGGTTTGTTATCAGTTGTATTCTTTATGGGTTCGGTTATCGGTTCAGTTTTAGGTAAATGTACTGAATGCAAATCATTCTCGTTTTGAATACCCGAAGTCGTATTATCTTCTGACTCTTTAGATGATGGCCTCAAATTTAGTGATTCTACAAACGCCTGTCCTCTTACTGTAGCGATGGGTCTGATTAACAATTTCATGGCAGCCTTTCCGTGATTTAATCCTAAACTTTTTAATTTGGTTTTTTTCAATTCTTCTTCTCCTGTAATCTAAATAAACAATTTTTGTTGAAATTAAATCATAACAATAGAGTTCAGACCTGTCTATGGATATATATAATACAAAATTCCATATTTTCTCCTAAATTGAGAATCGGATCGTTTGCGAACAAAGAATGAATTACTTCCCATAAGTTTTGATTTGAGTCAAAATCTTGAATTTGTCGCAAACCCTTTTCGATATCCATAGCAATGGTCACCTTTTCATCTTCTCTGATGGTATCAGACTTCCTAAGTTCTAATATTCCATTATTTGGTATATTAGCAAATCTTATGCTTAAACTCAAATCAATTGGTTTGTGATTACGTCTAAAATTATTAAAATCTCGATAAAAAATAACGAAAATTATTTTTTTCTTACAATAACTCATATTTTTTTGGATCCAATTTTTGTTTATTACAGACGTCTTCCAATATCTTAAGAAAAATAATAAATTTTTAAAATTAAATTTATTTAATTAAAACTTAATTTTCTAAAATTTAATTAAAATTTGATTACAATTACTTTAATTAAAATTGACTTTAATTTATAACAAAATGAGATCAAAAATGAAAATTAATTAAATTTGTAGAGAAAAGTCGAGTCATGAAAACTTTGACATCGAGTCAAATGTTGAAGAACTCGACCTAATAGTAAATGCTGTCCATATATCTCGGCTTCACTTCTATTTTTAGAGATTCCTGTAGTCAACAACCAGTCAACTAAATCGTTTCCTCTGAAAACGTGACAAACCCTTTGTTTGAATTGATGTTCAAAAACAATTTCTTGAATACAATTGTGTTTATGAAATGCAATGAATTGTTCGCATTTAGCTTTCGTTTCGTCTCTAATTGATTCAATCGGTGGCAAAACAATACAATCTTCGATAGACTCGTCATTATTCCAAAATATAGACATTATTTTAGTAAAAACTGGACTCATTTCCAGTCCAAACAATAAGAAAGTGATGACTCCCTGTCCATAATTTAATAAAATGTCGAGAAATTCGAGTTCGATCAGTATTCCGGAGGGTTTCTCTAAAACGAGTTTTCCGATTGAAACGGTTAACCCGATTAACATCGAAACCAAAAGTGTTAGCGAAAGGAATATGTGATGAGACAACTGATGAAAACTATCGGTTGTTTCGCAAATAATATTACGTTCGCTTTGAATAAGTGGTGTGACTTCTGAGGCTTCGGATATCATTTCTCGATATCTTTTAATATTAGTCAAACAATTCTTCCGTTTTTGTTGCGAACATTTATTTTCTCGACACAAATGCATTGACTCTAAACCGGGTCCAATATCTTCGACTTCAATTAATGCCTGTCTTTCTTCAGAGCTAAGAATTGGGTTCGAGAAAGTTCTAAAACGGCCTCTTCTTATATTGTGATCCAAATGAAGTGGTTGTTGATTCATCTGTTGGTCCTCCAGATCTTCAGATTCTAAATCTTCTGAATTTATTCTTAAAGAGTGATTATAAGATAAACGACTTCGAAAATGTTGTTGAAGAATGAGACCAACAGTAGTTACAATCAGACAACAAATGAGAACAATAATTGCAATATAAGCCTGAATTGTTCCGAATTCAAAATTGGGATCAATTAGGTCTGGGTTTGGAGTATTTGGTAAACAGATAACTACTGATAGTAAGATAATGGTTAAAATCGCTGCAAAGAGTGATAATTTTGTGTGAATTTTGATGACATAACACAAGTTCTTCCATTGAAGTAAAGCTAATGTTAATGACAACATTGATGTCCAAATTCTTGATGATATTATTCCTCCGACGGCTAAAACATATTGGAAGTGATAAATCAAATAATGATAACTCATTGAATTTGAGTCATCTATAAATGACCACAAATAGCCGCCGACACCTATCATTAGTTGGGAAACGGAGAGCGCAATAGTGCACCGATGAGTAAGACTTCGCCATTTTTTGCCACAAAATAAAACAATTAGTGTCCAAATGACACAAATGATGGAAAATATGCTCGAATATGTCATTGTTAGCCCTAAATCTGAATGGAATGCTGTAACGGGAAGTGTGCTATTCGTAAGTCTTATCATATTTGCCGAAACAAACATAAGTGGAGCCGACAGAACTGTAGACATAACCATTCCGGTCGATACAACTGTAGAAGAGGTTCCAAACTGGTAGTGGAGGGCAAATATAAAAACAGTCGGCGCTGAAGGAATTGTTCCGTAAAGGAAACCAAAGTTACTTAATTCAAGTGTTTGGTTATCGGATGTCATTATATTCTGTATAATCACACGATTAAGAAGTGGTAGAATAAGAATTTTTGTCATCACTAACACTAATGACAATAACAATATATGTGAAGAAGCGGTGAATGTCTTGAATTTTCCCAATAAATTTAGACCCAAAAGAAAGAGAGCGGTCGCTGAGAATGAATTAGACAAGACTTCGAACAGAGGTTCCAAAAGTTGTGGCATTTCATTACCAAACCATAGATTCCAAATAATTCCAAAAAATGTCATAAAAATTATTGGATTTTTGATAATTTGTTTCAAAACATTAATTAAAATCTTTGGATAATTGTTTGGAATTTGTTGGTCAGGAGTTTGAATGTGTCGGTGAAAGTGTTGGTTGACTTCCATTAGAAACAAACCAATTGGGTTGAGGATAACCAACTGAATGGGTGCCAATACATACAAATATCTTGCAAATTCTGGGTTAGACTTTCCATAAAGTGATGCCAAAAGAGGATAACCCAAAGCAAAGTCATTGCTTTGAGTGCAAAATATGGCAAAAAGTCCTGATTTACCCAAATTTGAAGGTTTTGTCAAAATTGCTGTAATTATTGCAACGAATATAAAAACCAAAGTCTTTGAAATGAAAAGACTTAACACAAATTCCCAGTTTATATGCGATAAGTCAGAAGTGGCCAAAGATTTAAATATTAACGCCGGAAGTGAAAAGTATGTGACAAAAGCACTCAATCCTTTCGATTCTTTTTCGGTTATGAGTCCCAAACGTCCGGAAAGATATCCGACGAGAATTAATGCAAAACATTGTAAGAGTACTGACGCCAAATCAGTGACACCAATCAAAGACATTTTTTTAAATATTTAAGTAATTTAGTCTTTAAGTCAATAATTGTGGGATATTTTGTAGACAACTAATTGTTGCCAAATATCGACTTTTCATAAAATAAGACGATTCTTATATCAACTGTTTTCAAGACTAAAAGTGTGAACACTTTCTTCAGTCGACTTCATAGGACTTGAATCGATTTTCACTAAATAATACCCAATAATACACTCAAATCCGTTTAAAACTTATAAAACAATTTTAATTAAAAACAATATTAAAACCGTCTTTAAAACTGATGGTAATATAAAATATCGTTATTTTACTCAAATCATCAAAAATTCTGAACAGAATTTAGTCCACAAATTATTTGAAATTTGAATCGAAAAACAAATGAAACAAAAAAAATCAAAAAATATTAAACTATTTTATAATAATTTAAGTTTAAAACTAAGTCTTAATTAAACATTGAATTAAAATTTTTGTCGAAACAGTTATACTTAAATCCTTGACTTTGAGATAAATGTCAAATATGTTACTTATTTTGGAGTTTGACTGTAGATCCAATTTATTAATAAATGCCTAATAAATACTAGAAATTCTTCATTTATTAAGAACTGAATTCAACAAAAGAGAAGAATAATCCATAAAATGAAAGAAATGACATTTTTTGGATCAAACGTTGAGCGCATGTCTAATGTCTCCACTTTTTGCAATTCATTGCATTTCATAACACGATTACATAATTTATTATCATTTGACCACAAATTTAATTAAATTTTCTTAATTCATATATAAAATTCTTGGCTATCATTTGGTTTAATTGTCATTTTAACTGACAAATCAATTAAAGTCAAGTATGACCACAAAAACACTTTAAATCATTAATTTATTGTCATATCTATGAAAGACATTTCGTTTGAATTTTCAAATTAATTTAAAAATGATTTTTACTTATTTTGTAATTTTATGACTTTTTAACTAAAATTCTTTGACTTTAAATAAATATAATTATTTATTTAAAGTCACCTTAAAATCAATTTAAAGGCAGAGATTTTAGCTTTAATTTAAAGACAAATAAAATATAAGAATATTTTGACAATAAGTGATAAAAACTATTGAAAATTAAAATAAAACAAAAAGTAATTTACCTCTAATAGAGTTGTGTTTGGTTTTACTTTAATTGTCAGTCGTCTGCCATTCGGACACTCAACTATTAGAGACATTACTTTCAATAAATAAATGACAAACAAATGTAAATAATTTTTGTTAAATTAATAATAAATTTTATTTATTTGAGGAAAATCTCATTCAATGTTTGTTTTGATTTTAAAAAAGGAGCGGACACTCAAACTCTAAAACTGAATATCAGTAAAGACGTACCACAAAAATGACAAAAAAGTTTTGTCCCCCAAAACACTGGTTTGAAATAGAGGTGACACTTTTCAACCCTTAAACCCTAGAGCTTATGGAGTGGTAGGGTTTTGTGGTTTTATGCAATGTTCGGGAAAGGGTCAGGTTTTTCTCAAAAAGTTTACCCTTTAAAGTTTAAACCTTTATTTATTGAAATCCAAATATTTTGTTCAATATTTGAAATCAATAATTATTGTTAAAAAATTATAATTTAAAACTATATAAGAATAATATATCCTCGACTATTGGTTTGGAAACATTGGAAAAGTGTCGTCTCTATAGTTTGATAGTGAGGTCGTTATCGACAGACGACTCTTGATTTGAAGGTCGTTTATATCAATCACTTTATGAGACGTCTTTCAAATATTTTCTACTTCTTTGAGAAAAGCATTTCTTTTAAACTACTAATTGATTGTAATTTTCAATAATCTTAAGTTATGGCGGATTCAACTGATAGTAGAAGTTCTGGAGATTTGATTCAAGTAAACAATTAGACAATACATTAAATGGCATAAATTGAGTGTTAAATTGAATCCATTTATTTCAGAGTCGAGTAAAACAAGAGTTGACTGATTGCCGACAATTAGTTTTAGCTCTTCATTCAATTCTGATTTGGCGGTCAGACGTCTATCCGCTCGCGATTTCTTCTGCCGTTTCCCTCATATTTATGTCTCATATTATTAAGTTTTAACCGAAATATAATTATTTGTTTATCCATTTTTAGGATAATTTGGTTCTTCGATGCGTCGGTATTAACCACTTTCTCTATAATTGGTATCATTTCTGCGATTCTGGACTACAGTTTGCCTCTAATTAATCACAATTTCTTCGACCCCTCGAAATGGTTCGAAATATTTACTATTAATTGAAAATTACAAATAAATAACAATTTTAGGAGTGATTCCGATGAGTCTACTTTTGACAAGATTTGCAACGATTTGTCCAACAGTTGGACAACTATTCTATTGGTTTATAGCGATTGGATGAAAACCAAAGTCTCGAACCCGAAGATGTATTACGCGGTGGTATTGACAACACTTCTGGCACTGAGTTATGTCGGAAATGTTATTCATAACCTCTTTCTAACTTATCTTATGGTCTTATTTGTGGTTTTGTTTCCCGGACTCAAAAACAGAGGAATTATCGATAAATACGTTTCACTTGTAATGAGTTATGTCTTTAAGTTAAAGAGAAATTGAAATTCAATTAATTGATACTAAATTATAGTTAAGTTCACTTATAATTGCTTTTGGGTTTAAAAATAATTTTTGCTTTAATTTGTTTCTCATTTTAATTGATTATAAAAATTGAAACTTTTTCTGCTGTTAAGAGATTTGATTTACAAAATTTGCAGAAAAAGATTCAATTTATTAATTTATTTTATATGATTACCATTAGTTTGATCTTTAATTCACTCAATTTTACTTAAAATCCTATTATAACTGATTACTCAATCCTTTAATTATTTATATATAAACTAATTGTAATTAAATATTTGGAGTGTTTTATAAAAATGAAAATAAATCAAATTTTTCCTTATTTTTGTTTTATTAACTTAAAGTATTAGAGATGTTGTCATCTCTTGAAGACATTGATGAAAGTGTTGGCATTTATTTCAATATTACCGATACGTCTGAGTCGTTGTTTGCCCTCTGACTGTCTTGAAAGTAATTTTTGTCTTCGAGTGACGTCTCCGCCATAAAGCTTTGCCGTAACGTCTTTACGATATGCTTTTATGTCTTCACGGGCTATGACTTTGCCGCCGACCATCGCTTGAATCTTAATTTTGAACTGTTGTTGAGGCAAATATTCCTTTAATTTTAGACAAATAGATCGGCCATAAGTTCGTCCTTTACTGAAATGAACTAAAGAAGAGAGTTCTTCAACCGGTTTATCGTTGAGAAGAAAATCGAGTTTAACTAAACGGGTTGACTCATATCCATCGTCTTCGTAGTCAAAAGAGGCGTAACCCGAAGTGACTGACTTTAACTCATCGTAAAAGTCTATTATTATTTCACTTAAAGGAAATCTAAATTGAAGTAAAAGTCTTGTGTTGTCGATATAATAACTATTTTGCTGAACACCTCTTCTGTTGAGACAAACGCTGATTACATCTGACATATAAGTATCGGGTGTTATAACAGTTCCGATAACCATCGGTTCAAAGTATTCTTTGATTGAGCCTATATTCGGTAATTTAGACGCATTAGTAATCACTAATTCTTCGGAACCGAATTCCTTAATATTCTTTTCGCCGATTATTTTGACTAAAATAAAAAACTTTTTTTAATTCAAATAAATTATAAAATAACTAAACCTTTATAGGGAACACTCGGAGCTGTTATGACGACCTGAGCGTTAAATCTGAAAATTTATTAGAAAATATGGTTTTTATTTAAATATCATTATTTAATACATGTACTAATAATGTACTAACTCGTCGTCAAGTCTTTGACAAAACACTTCCATATGAAGTAATCCCAAAAAACCTAATCTATTAATAAATTTTAGATTAGTTTTGAGAACAGAATTTAAAGAATTACCGAAAACCATTGCCTAATGCCGGGTGAGACTCTTTAGTAAGAGTTACGCCCTTATCATTTAAAAGTAGTTTATCCATCGCTCGCGACAACTCATTATAAGAAGCTTTTTCTGTGGGATAGACACTCGCGAATACCATTTGAACCGGTTTTTGGATTTTAGGAATTTTTTTAGTTATGACTGAATTACTACTTTCAGTGCAATCGAAAGCATTTAAGATATCGCCGATATTGACATCATTGAAGTCAGTAATGTTGGCTTCAATGAGCCCTACCTGACCACTGAACAACTCATTTGTAGATAACTCATCGGGATATAAAACACCAATTTTTCTGACGCAATGACTTTTAGAACTCGAAGATAAACGAATTGAATCTCCAATTTTTAGCGATCCGTCGATTATTCGAACCAAAAGTATTATTCCTCTAAACTTTTCGTGCCATAAATCAAAGACAAAAGCTCTCAGAGGAAGTTCTGGATTGGAATTAGGAGACGGTATTCTCTCGACAATAGCGTCCAGAAGTTGTGTGACTCCGGTTCCCAATTTTGCCGATACTTTCAATATATCATTGCTTTCAATATCAAAGAGTTTATTCATTTGAAGAGCCACTGATTGTGGATCAGAATTTGGTAAATCTATTTTGTTCATCACTGGGATTAAAGTCAGGTCTGAGAGAAAGGCGTGATTGAAATGAGCGATAGTTTGTGCCTCAACACCACTGTTGGCGTCAACTAAAAGGACTGCGCCCTCAGAGGCAGCAATAGATCGCCAGACCTCATAACTGAAGTCGACGTGACCCTAACATCACCACAATTATCACATTTTAGTCACTTCTCCACAAATAAAAGACATACCGGAGTGTCGATCAGATTAAGTAAATAAGACTTTTGTTTGTATTTCCAGACCAGAGAACATGTCTGTGCCTTAACAGTGATTCCCCGCTCTTTTTCCACTTGAAGTTTATCCAAATATTGTTTAATGTTTTCCTCTTTAGGTATGGTTTCAGTGATTTGGAGAAGTCTGTCTGAGAGTGTACTTTTACCATGGTCAATATGGGCTATTATACAGAAATTGCGAATCACTTCCGGACAGAAACTCTTCAAATCTATCTTCAAATCAATGGATTTAATAGATTTTAATAATGAATTAATAAAATGAAGTTATATTACACTTCTTTGAGTGAAAACAATCTTTTGATCGCTTTCTTTCGTTGAAAAATATTTGAAATTAAAGCCAATTATCGGACGATTTATTCGTAAAATATTTGATAACATTTTCATATTTACAAACTTTTTTGGTTTGTTTACATAAAAGGGGTATTCAATCAGTACGTAAATTTAAGTACATAAACTTTATATCGTAAGTTTATGTAAGTTAATTATACTTTAAAGTTTAAATTAATATAAAATTAATTTATTTTAATGGTTTTTATGATTATTTGTGAAAAAATTGTTTTCATTCATAAAATAAATTAAAATTTTTTCAATATTTTTAGACACAAATCCTCAACAAATGTCAACCAATGATAACATTTACTCACTCAGAGTTCGAATCAAATTGAAGGTTTTTTTGATGTTACCGAAGATGTCGAGGAAGTTGATTGTCAACAAAACCAAACCATAATACCGATTGGCCGAACTTTTGAGCTGAGTTCAGAAGATATAATGGTCTCATTTAAAAGCCCTGATTTTGTATAATTTTATATTAAAAATTTATCTGCTTATGACCATGGACCTTTTAATTATAATTAATTTAAATGTAACGATCGCATGCGATTCATCGCATGAAAATTAATGATATGAATCAATGATTCAATT
>JAQFZL010000860.1:0-12733 GCA_034695685.1 Galumna lanceata
AAATCATTTTTTTAATAAAAAAAAATATAAGAATTTAATAGAAATCAATAATAAACATATGTTTAAAAATTAATAACAAAACATTCAAATCATTTTAAATACAATTTGTTATTTAATTATAGAAATAATTTTTTGAAAAATGATTTAATTTTAAACATAATTATTATTTCGGATTAAATTTCTTTTTTTTCATAATTTTATATAATTAAACATGTTCATTAACAAGTTTATTTTTAGATATCAAAATAATCTAGGTTCTTAAAATATAGTCCTTTTGATTGCCAACAATTCTTTTGTGTCATTTATTCCGAGTTGTTTGTGTGGTATCTGACCCGACATCATCTGAATGGGAGAGAGAAATGTTGGTTCTGTTTTGTTAATGAAATAAGTTAACCATATATACATTGAGGAGCAAGGTCAATTACAATTAACTTTATTATCACTATATACAAAATTTTTATATATCGCGTATACAAACTTTAATTGTAAATTTCAATTAATTATAATTAAAATACACATTGGATACAACGATGGCCATAGCTTTTGATTTTAATTACAGTTATGACTTTAATTCGGTTATAAAATTAGACTTTTTATTCAAATATTTCCACCAAAAAATGAAATTTTAAATTAAAATTCGATAAAAATCTGTTTTCGACAAAATTTCAAACATTTTAGATTTCAGCTCAAAAGGGGTTAGCCGTACAATAAAATTTATTCTTCGATTAGATCGAAAATAGGCATGCTGATTTTTTATATGAGCTTAGTTTACACATCAAATTATTTTTTAAAATATTAAAAAATGACCGAGTTATGGAAACTTTTTGATCACAAGAACTGAATTTTTCAAAAATGCAAATGTTTACATAAAAAAAGAACGGAATGATATAATTGAAAAATTTACTCGGAATATCATTTATCAAATTTATTTGCAATAAAAAAAATTACTAGAATATTTGAAAGTGTATTTTTTTCATAAAATTTATGAAGTGATATTATAAAAATGTGTTTTCTACCTTATTGCCAAACTTGCTTGTTCAATTTGTAAATCTCATTATAAACTTACATATAATATACATACTTATCACATTAGATAATGAACAAGCAAGTTTGGCAATAAGGTAGAAAACACATTTTTATAATATCACTTTAAAAATTTTATGAAAAAAACACACTTTCAAATATTCTAGTCAATTTTTTTATTGCAAATAGATTTGTTTAATAATATTCCGAGTGAATTTTTTAATTATATCATTTTGTTCTTTTTTTATGTAAACATTTGCATTTTTGAAAAATGCAGTTCTTGTTATCGAAAAATTTCCATAATTCTATCATTATTTAATATTTTAAAAAATAATTTCATGTGTATACTAAACTCATATAACAAAATCATTATGCTAATTTTCAATCTAATTGGAGAATAATTTTTATTGTACGGCTATCCCCTTTGTGATTTCATCTAGCAAAATATTTAATAGTAAGTTACTCATTGAAAAAATATAATTTCAATATTCATTCCTTCATGAAATGAGCTTATGATAGTAACCAAGATTCTTTGAATCTGCGAGCTTCGAAAAAAAAAATTTCTTCTAAGTTGACAAGATTAGGTTGATATTATTCTTAGCAATTTTATTTCTTGTACAATTTCACCAAGGGCTTTTCTTAAAAATTTTAATTCTAAAATATAATTTAATTTTTTTAAAATGAGAGAATATAGTAGTGAATACATTACTTAATTGATAACTTAATTGTAATCTCCAGACGCTTGAATAATCATAACGAATTGCCCACCAAGAAATCCAAAGATCTTGATAAAAATAAGTTGATTAATTTATCAAAAAAAAAATAAAAAATTATAACTATCATCAGAATTTGCAATATTTACTTCATAAACACTGAATGAATCTATATTGAATAGTTTCCAACAGGAAAAACCAATTTTTGACAAGACTAGTTTCTCAATGACTGATAAAATCTTAAAATCAAAAATTATTATATAAAAATCAAATATATTCTTCTATACCTTTAATTTCATTAGAAGTGGTCTCAATTGAACTTTTTGAGCTTTGAATTTAGCATTTTTGTGGAAATAATACGAAACGTATAATGAAATCAATAATATTCTTGTTTTGTCAGCCTTTGAATGAATTGACGCCGCATTCAATACAACGAAGAGAAATATAAGTAAAACCAAAATAAATGTATAAAAGAATAAAATTTTATACAATATATCCAATGAAACAAATAATACTACAAATAATATAATAGCACCCAATAGTTCAAACGATGTCCAAAAGAATATCAGATATTTAGACCAATATTCGCCATTATATACAGCGATTTCAGTCATCAATGAATTGATTTCATTCAACGCTTTGTTCGCATTTTTCGCAAACATATATTCCTTTCCAATCATTTCTTATATTCTTTTATTTATTCGGTTGACTTTAATTTTGAAACAAAAGCATATAATATAGAAATATATGCCCTGGGTTATTATTATATTGACATAAAAGTGAGCGAAAACAGTAATGAATATTGCGTTAGGAAGGACCAAGATTATTAATTCAAGTAATGTAGCTCTGATCGAACTGATGCCAATAAATGTTATCATAACAAATACCGGTAATATTTTCTGATTATTCAATGAAATCAATTTAATCAAAATATTTGTTTTTTCAATTAATTTCCGAATTTGTTTGGGTTGAGTCAGTCCTAACTCTTTGATTGGTATATATCCGGACATCATTTGAAAAAGTCGTAAGAATTGAAGATTACGTCTTCTGATGTTATGCCAGACAAGAATAATTCCCAGACATTGAAACCCTCATATCATAAACTCAACATTTATTAAGAAACCGATTCCAATAATTTTTGCAAAGTTTCCGTTCCATAAGATTAATCTCTCATCAGAGACTTTCAAATTAATTATACATTTAATGATTTGTAGAACAATTACTGAAGATATAAATAATGGTTTGTATATGAAATGTCTTCTCTTCATTGACTCGTCATTTGTGTAGTGATTGTAAGACAAACCGATTCTATACAAATGATTGTCCACTGATTTGATGCGAACATTTGGTGGCAATACTTTGTTTATATCCAATGAACTCATTTTATTCTAACATAATATCATTTTAAAAATTTGTTAGAAAATATTGATATAATTTTGCGATTTCGATTGAGCATTTATTTCGAGGCATTATTCATGATAATTGAGTTAAAACTCGGTATTCATAACATCGCGGACTTGACTAGAATTCACTTTTCAACTGAAAGACATGTAACGAAAATACAAGTTCTCAAAAGTAGCGACAAATTTTTTTCAAAACTGAGACTTATCTTATGTATCAAATCAGTCAACACTTCTAATTCTGTAAATATTTTTTCACTCAAATTATAGAAATATAATAATGATAAAACATTGATTTTACATTATTTTAACTTAATTTCAGCTGTAAATGTAGTGGAAATTAGGGTTTGCCTTCAAACCTTGTTTAATTAAAAATATATATAAATGTTATGAACCCTATTAATTTTGAAAGAAAAATCAAATCTACAACATAATGAAAACTTGATAATAATAAAACAAACGTGACACTTTATACCCAAGAATTGACCATATCATCTGATATGAATATTTATATCAAATAGTTAACAACTATAGTAGTTGTTCAACTTGATAACAAGGTCATTTGTATTACGCAAAGAGATGAAAAATTGTTTCAGTTATAAAGTTGACTTTTAGCACAAGAGTATAAGCCTTATAAGTTATAAATTTACTATAAGGCATTGAATTTCATAAATATCTGAAAATGTTTTTGAGTTATTTTTGTTAATAATCTGATTGATTTCAAAACTTTTTTGTATTGAGTTGACGTAAGGAAAATTTCATCGTCAAAACTAATTTATTTAGATATTTCAATATGAAATAAATGAATTTTATAATGACTTTTTCAAAATATTTTTTCTTTTTCGGATAAATTTTTTCAATAACTAAATTTTGATTAACCATTACATATGTGAAATCAAATTTATATAAGAGCTTGTATAATTTTCAAAATTATCTATAGGGTTTTTCAAATCAATCAATTGAAGATTAAATTAAAATCACGGAAATGAAATTTTATAAAATTGGGATGAGTAATATGGTTTAAGCAATTACATAATCAGTGCCTAAACATAGTTTGTAGGATAACCCAATAAATTTGTAGTTTCGAATGCATCAAATTCAAAATTTTCGTAATAAATCATCTGCAATCGAAAAAGACTGTAGTCTGATTCTAGTATTTGGTAGTATATTATGTTTCAAACTCAAACTGACTTTCTCTTTCAATTTCAATCTACTAGTCTTCTTACATTGGCAATGATTCAGTATTACGGCAGTGATGGAGAACAATGAATTAATTGAGAGTTTTTTAAAACTTTTGTTCATTAACATTTGATTGTAAACGAAGCATTTGAAGAAAAATTTTATTTATTTACAAATTATTATTGTGTATAGATTTGAAGCTGACCAACAACTAAGAGAATGAGATGAATGATAACTATTTATTACATAATTAAAGTATCAAGTGGCAGGAACCAAACGTGATAGAATGAAACAATTCGATGTCATTAACGGGTTAAATATTGATTGATTTAATCAACTTAATTTTGTTCATATTATAATATTGAGTTTTCTGATTAGATAATAGCCAATTTTAATTGCGGACGTCATACTACAAAATTTTGAATTCGAAGATATGTTACTACAAAATTATTCGATTTCACTACAAACAATGTAACGTTATTATACGGCATATTTTTTCGATAATCTATTGAAAAGTTCATTAAAATATTCATTAAAATTTTTCTTCATAATAATAATTTTTTATTTATATATTAATGATATTTTTAATGATTGAAACTTCTTTATAAAAGCCATCGAGTCAAAGCAAAATGGGCTAGTTTTTATCATCATCTCATATTTCGTAACTTGTACTAATTTTTGGGTCCAGGTAAGTAACTTAATAGTCTTAAGTTAAGATCATGATTTTTTCCTTTTTGAAAATAAATTCACTTAGTTAAATTTTAATTATTCGAAATATATACTTTGTAATTTCACCATATTTCAAGTGTTTGAACTAAATCATGCTGAGCCATCAACATCTGAATTTTTGAATAGTTTTATTTTTCATTATTTTTAACCTTGAAAAACTGTCAAAAAATATAGTTATCGATAAAAAAAGATAGCAAAGAAATTTGAATATTTTAAAAATTACGAAAATCGATTAAAATTTTTTTTTTAAAATAATATAAAAATGTTAAAAACGCCTATACTTATAAAAGGTGAATCATATAATCAACATAATAATCATTTTAAAAAATATGATGAACAAAACATCCCATACCTCAGAATAGACCCTATCATTCAATTTTAATTTTTTTAATCATTGATAAAGATCTAAAGTAGTTCAAATTGACTTTCAGATCAATTAAATTTGTAGAGATTAAAAAGTTTCGTCATACACAAAAAAGACATTGAATTTTATGAATTTTTTAAAGTAATTTTTGTTGAAAATTTGATTGATCTCAATATTATTTTGTATCAAACTTTTGGAAACTTTTCTGGGTGTTTTTCAAATATATTAAATATTTGTATTCATGTTTCAAGTAACTTTTGAGTAATCCAGAGTTTGCGATCATCTTTTTTCATTGATAACCAGAATGAATTTGAATATATATTTTTCATGACTAATATTAGTCATAAAGAACTACAGAAAATTGAGACTAGCCTAGTTTGAAAATCCTTATCAAATATTATTAAATAATTTTTCGTTTATTGAATTATTTCAAACTTAACATCGATTTGTTTAACATTTATTGTACTTATTAGTACTTAGTCCTTTTCATTTTGTTAATTTATAGAACAACTAGCAAAATCTTTTTTCAAGATATGATTGTTCTGATAATTATTCTAAAATATTTATATGACAAGAATTTTATCTCACTAGGAAGTTATTTTCGATATATCTCTTTGATAATTATAATTTCAAATAACTTAATAACTTTAATTACATAACTTCAATATAACTTTCATTATTGTTAATTATTGGAAACGAATATGAAAAGGAATAATCCATTTAACAAGGAAATAATTCATTAAATTTATACGTTAAATGCATTAACCAAATCAGCAAAAAAAGAATTATATCATTCTTATAAATGAAATATAAACATGTACATTTGATTTTGACATCAACTATTGAACATTCTTCATTTATACTAAAGTGTAAAATATTTCAAAGATGTTGAAAAAATAATATCCCTTCTTTATATGTGAAAATGTATTAAGTCATTTAAAAGTACAATGTCATATTCATCTAGCAAGTTAAATCAAGCTTTAATGTATTTTCTGATAAGGTTTACTTGAAAAAAAACTAAAAATAATAATAATCATATCTTACTACCGAGAACTTTAATTAATTAAATGGTTTAATATTTTTAACTAATGAATATTTCAGAAAAATGGAGTTATTAGATGCTGAAGAAGTATTGCCCACAAATGTTTGTCTTAAATCAGTTGACAATCATTTTTATAGAATCGGTTTGTCATACAATCACTACACAAATGATGAGTCTTTGAAAAGAAGACATTTCATATACAAACCCGTATTCATGACTACTTTAATTATCATACAAATTATTAAATGTATAATTAATTTGAAAGTCTCTGATGAGAGACTATTCTTATGGAACGGAGACTTTTCAAGAATCATTGGCATAAGTAAATTCATCAATGCAATACTATTGTTCAGTGGATTTACTTTACTTGGTATAATTCACATCTGGTTTAAAAATAGGAGAGATAATCCTCGATTTTTTCGTCTCTTTCAAATGATGTCCGGTTATATACCACCTAAAGAGTTAGGACTGACTCAACCCAAAAAAATCAAGAAATTACTTAAGATAACAAATTTTTTGGTGAAATTAATTTCATTGAATAATCAGACATTGTTACCGATATTAACAGTAATTTCATGTATAGGCATTACTCTCATTAAGGCCACAGTAATTGAAACAATGATTTGGGCTATTCCTAACATAATAGTATTCATTATAGGCTTTGAAATTACGTATTGCAATATAATATTAACCCAAGCTATTTATTTTTATATCATATGTTATTATTTTCAAATGAAATTAAACGGAATAAACAACAGATTAGAGGCAATGACTGGAAAGAAATTTATTATACAGAGAAAATTCAACAAAGAGTTGTCAGAAATCAATTCATTGATTAATGAAGTCGCTGTTTATAATGACGAGTATTGGTCTGAATTTATATCTTTATTCTGGACATCTTTTGGCATATTATTAATTTGTATTCTATTCATGGTATTATTCGTTCCGATGGAAATGTTGTTTAGAATAGGTTTCATTTATTCATTTATTCTCGTTTTCATCATATTTCTATTCGTTGTATTAAACGCGGCGTTAATTAATTCAAAATCTAAGAAAACGATGAAACTATTGAATATATTATACGTCGGGTATTATTGTAATCAAAATATTCGTATAATTACTCGAAAAAATGATTTCAATCTTCTTATGTTCAAATTGAAGGTAAAAAATTTCAACTTGAAATTATAAAATTTCTTATTTTTATAACTTTCATTTTTAGACAATATCAACTATTGAAAGTCTGTCTTCGGAAGAAGTTGGCTTCACCTGTGGTAGTCTATTTACTATTGACACATTTCAAGTTTATCAAGTGAAGATTGAAAGATATAAATATATGTTAATCAAAAATTTCTTTTCATATTTAGGTCATAGCATTTCTCAGCTCTTCATTCATAATGGTGATTGAAAACGCTGATAGCTACGAATAACTTACAAGAAATAAATAACTTGATTTTACTCCAAATCTTAAACAGTATTTTTCGAATAACGCTTTGAAAAAAGACAAAAGTTTAAGCGCTATTTCAAAACAATTAAATCAATGTTTTTTGAATTAACAGAAAAGCAAGACTATAGTTGAAGCTTTCAAATCACGTATTTTTAATTTGAAGGTCTCAAAGAAAACGTATACACAGCAATCAGACTTTCAAATAGTGGCGGACAAAATATGGATGTATCATATAAGTTATTAACACAAATTATTGTAAAGTTATATGCTATTAAATGAGTATTCATTAAAAATGAAGCTATAATAATAACATATTTATAAAAAAACAATGAATTGAAGCAAATATTTACTGGAATCCCAAATGATGATTCGAATCATAATAATAATTAACACTAGATTAGTTTAAATAGTAATTATATTTTCAGATTATAATAATAATAGTATTAATTCAATTAAAGTATCTAAATATTTGATTTATTCCGGTTTCTGATTATTTATTGATGAGATTTATTTACTGTTATGAATTTAACATCCAAAAAATCTCATTGGCAAAGCACTTTATTTTAGGTTACGGTTCGGGTGACTAAATGTCAAGGAACTCCTTTGACAGTCGAGAAATTAAGGAATTGATCAAGGATCAAGGATAGGACAATTTCTTTACATAGTAATGTCAAGGCAAACAAATTTTAAATTTTTTTCAAAATAATGTTTTAAAAACTGTATGATATTTTTCAAAATTGAATTGAATACAAATTGATAGGCTTATATTTAGAAATAATAAGCTTTTCTCCAATATATAATCAATAAATGAATATTAGGAAATAAATTAAAAGTTTGTTTCCGTTTGAGAAACTGAATTACTTATAAACTGATGTTTCGCGATGTTATCAGTATTATTGAAATTTTGAACAATTTTTGTTTCATTCAATACAAACAATGGCTTTGAAAATAGAATCTTGGAAAGGCAAAAAACAAAGTTTTGTTAGTTTTCAAGAGACTTGGTTAACTAATGGTGAATTCAAAAAATGTTAAATTGGAAAGATTCTACGCTTATTGTCGTCTTTGTAAAAGTGATAAAACAATTAATAACAAAGAAATAACTGCAATTTCATCACATAAAAACGTTTGAAAACACAAAATTTCTCCTGATTCTGCAAAAACTAGTCAAACTTTAAGTGAATTTATGACGAAATCTTATATAGTTTGTACCGATGAAGTGGCAGTCTCTGAGATATGCTTAACATATCATTCAGTTATTCATCATTGGAGCTATTGATCAATGAATTAAGATAACAAATTTACTAAAAGTTATTTCAAAATTCGAAGATATGCCAAGACATACACTGCCGGTGAACAAAACTTGAAAGTGTATTTGATAGTATAAATCTAAATATAATGGTCCTCAATGAAAAACAGTTAAATAAACTGATTGAGTTAACCAAAACTATTGAGACCTATATTAAGTGCCATTTATTCAAATACCGATTAGTAATAATTTTGTGAAATCCGTTTCAAGTCATTCAACTCGATTCTGGACAGACGTACGAAATCTCATGAACATTCCTTTGAATAAAGCCAAAATCTGTATCAAAAATATATTCAATTTGAATTGTGTTGAATTGAAAAATTATATATAGACTAATCAAATAATACTCAAATCTGGTAAAACTTCTGAAAAATATGATTTTTAGAAATAAGTGTAACTGAAATTCAATAAAAACTAAGGTTAAGGGAATGTTAAAAAATTTTCCTTTGAATATCAAGTATTCGTTATTTTTGATTTGCTCACTTGATTCACGGTTCCGAAACTAACTTGATTTACCAAAAATAAAGTCATTAAATGTAGACAAATGAAATTTTAGTTAAAACATTATATTTTTTGTTATTTTTTAATCATTCAATAAAAACACATTTGTTCATAGAAACGTTTATAACGAGTTTTAAATATAACAAATTATTTGTTCAGTCCCATAGAATCGTTATAAATGGTGAAGATTGTTATTTTTTTGTTTTATCTTCTATTCTCATCTTTTTCAGTGATATACCCGGGATCGATCGTGAGCGAGTACCAAAAAGAGTAGTTTACCAAATAAATCTCACCCCTGAGACGCAATAGACCCTTTCTCGCTGACAAGCCGGTTAGATTTATTCCATTGATTCAGAAAAATTCGCCATTTTTATCAACATTTTTATTGAAATGACTTTTGTTAGGTGATTTTATCATTTGAAGCTTATAAATTAGTTATTTTTGATTCATATATTGAGAATAACAAATTGTATAAACAAAAATTTAACAAATTTTTGAAAATTTGATTTTTTTGGTATTAAATTGGAATGGTGTTGAATTTTCGAATTGGACCTTTGATTATTGGTGCGATTTAGGGTCTCCGTCATAAATACCTTTCTTGTCTGGTTTAAAAATCATATCCTTTGGTCGAAGGTGGACCTTGGGCATCGCTATAAAATTGACCTTTACTCATACTTTTAATAACAGACTTTTATTTATATATACTTACAATAATACTCTTTTTGTCGTTGCTTTAGAACGGGTGTACCTGACTTGATGTTTCAGGGAGAACAAGGTCTATTCTTCCCTTTGGAACATCACTGGAATAGATATATGACCGAAAATAATATGATAAATGATTTAAATGAGTTATTCCAGGGATGGCCAATATAGTGGGTATTCCAGAATACCCCCCCTAAGACTCGAAAACTGTAAAAATATCCCCCCCTTGGCCTATTGCGCTCAAAGGGACCCTCTTCCTTGAGCCGGCGCGAAACGCCGGCTTGAATTTCTTTTTTTTTATAAAAACTGCAAAACTTTAATGAATATTTGTTTAAAATTACCTAAAAGTATTCAAATACAATTATTTTAGGGTATTAGGGCTAACAGAAGCTCATTTTTGAAGTTTTTATTCATTTTTACAAACTGTAAAAACAATAAAAAAATTAAAATATTGATAGAAAGGTTGCAAATTTGGCTAAAAAACTGTAAATAAAAATAAAAACAAATTTTTTTTCATCGAAACTAATCTTTAATTCATCAATTTAACGTAAAACATCCGAAAAATCATGTTATTTGTCATATTCAACGGTTTTCAGACTTTTTTCGAAATACCCTACCTAATACCTCCCCCTAGAGATTTTCACCAGAAATCCGGAAATTTCCCCCCTGAGACCTCGACCTTTATCCATCCCTGGTTATTTTAAGGTTCAAAACATTTTATTCATGAAAATGATATTTTATATAAAAATGTTCAAAACAAACATTTAATTCACAAAAAAGAACATTAAATAATAAATAAGCAAATATGAGCAATATTTTTGCATATTCCATTTGAACTCCCTCATTTTAATCATTTGAATATAACTCATTGAAATAAGTAATCTATTGATTATGGTGAAAGATTTCAAATAAATTTAAAGCTTTAATTGCAATTTTGAAATGATGTTAATTAAAATACCTGTAGTCATTTGCAGCTGAAATTCTTGTTGGTATATTCAATTTAATCAACCTTTAATTTAACACTTAGATCATTTAGATCTGAGACTTTATCCTCGAAAGCTCTCTTTCTAAGTTGTTTTCAGTTAAAATTCTCGTTTATACCAAATGTTTTTTTAAGATTGCGTTCCCTTTTTCTCATGAACAAATTGTTTTTTATTGACTTAAATTTCAAACATATTTACACTTAATATACCACTGAATTCACTCTTATAATTATCTTATTTTTTAAATCATGAGTTGTCCTTTCATTAATTTTTTGATTAAAGTCATATATCGACATTTCATTCATAATTATCGAAGTTATTCAACTGAACAGTTATTCAACTGAGTCTAAATGAACAGTAGGTAAACATAGACTCATTATTGACGTGAGTTCATAAAGCGTACAAAGGAATAACATTTGGTTGGATAAGAACCAGAATGATGAGAGTAATAATTTTAAATTAAATAGAATATATCATTAAAAAGTTTGAATAACACGAAAACTACGAAAATCGATATTAATCTTGTGAAAAGTATATAAAATGTTATAAATACTTGAAAAGAGGAATCATATGAAAAAAATGATAAAAACTTTATTATAAATTACAAACATCATAAACCTCAGAATAGACCCTAACATTCAACTCAAATTTTTTATTCATTGATTAGGTTCTAGAACTGTTATTCAATTTGACTTTCAGTTCAATTAAATTTGTTAGAAGGATCTAAGTTATGTCATATATAATATTGACTTTTTATATTGGATTCTATGAATTTTTTAAAGTTATTTTAGTTAATCATTTGGTTGATTTCAATATTTTTTTATACCATAAATTTGTATGAACTTCTGGGTTATTTTTTGAATTAAGAATCAATTTAGTGAGGTTGCTGTCAAAATGTTCAACTTCACTCGGTCATAATGAAAATATAAAAATATTAAAATCGAAATATAGGGTATATTCTTGAGAACATAGGGTCGAGATTGTTATATCATCTAAAAGTTTTATAATATAATAATAATAATATTAATAATAGTTTATTGGAATCAAGAACAAGTCTTATTACATTAAAAGTAAAATTATAACATAAAATAATAAGTTTAAAAGTATTCATATAAATAATTTACAAATTTGTTATAATTGTTTTCATTTCTAATATACATCGGAAGAGAATTAAAAAGTTTAGATAAATAATATAAAACACTTTTATCTGATTTATTCAAACGATTTACTTTAGCTAAACAGTTGACTCCTGTTTTCGGATTATTACTGAAAGTAATTTTATTAATCCAATTTATAGGAATATTATTCATTTTAATTTTGATTTTAAATAACAATTTCAACAATTTA
>JAQFZL010000861.1:0-12730 GCA_034695685.1 Galumna lanceata
TAAAATACCTTCAAAAACAAGGTATTTTCCTCCCATAATTTCCTCTCCCTTTGCTTTTTTATTTTAATCCTTTTTTTTATAAATAATATAATGAATGAATGATATTCTTCTTTATATGACATCAAATGATTAAATGATAACAGATATATAAATGTTATATTATTGTAATATAATATAATTGTTATAAAATTGTTATAACAAAATATGTTATAATTATTAATTATATAGAATTGAATTGATTTCTCGCTCACAATAAACAAACAATTTATTTAAATTACAGAACTGTTATTCAAATAAATCGCTGAAACTTTCAATTATAGAACAAATTTTATTTAAAGATATCTTTAAATCATTCATAAAAACAAATTTAAGTTTAAAAACAAATGGAAGTGAAAAAAGAGGAGAAGAATACTTCATTAAGTAAAGACTCAAATGATAAACTAATGGATGCCAATCCTTTAGCCAATTCTGTTGTTAATCCGAATGTCAATCCAAATGATAGTCAAAATGTTAGTCAAAATATGGGTTCAACTTCTGGGTCTACAATCACTTGTTGTCAGTACAGTATTAACTTGTTGTGAAACTTTTCAATATTTTTACGATAAATAGCAGTTCGAGCGGTTGACGGACAGACTGACCGACAAATGGATACAGAAATAGTTCCTTTGGTTTGTGCGCCACAACTCGAAAACTTGATGTCTGTCCACAAACTCATTATTAAACAACAAATACAACTTTTTGAGGGTTTGTTGACTAAAGTTTTGGAATTAAGTGTTTTTTACAATTAATAAATTACTTAATTTTCAATGAAATTATAAAACTATTTATAAATATCTTATTCAGTGTTTACTGGATGTGAAATTGCGAACCGATATAATATAACGAATAGTTTGGGACAAAATGTATTTCAAGCAAAAGAAGGTTTGATTTCTTAAATTATTTTCTAATGAATTAAGGAATTTAATGAATAGTCAGTGAATTTTGCGATCGTTTTTGGTGTGAAAAGTTGAGACCAATGGAAATGATAATAACTGATTATAACAAACGTGAAGTCATTTATTTCCGAAGACCTCTCAGATGTGATTCTTGTATTTGCTTTTGTTGTCTTCAGGTTTTCAAAACTATTTTTTTTAATAAATACTTATAAACTCTGTTAAGGAAATACAAGTGGAGTCCCCGCGAGGGAATGTTATCGGTTATGTCATTCAAGACTGGTCTTTGATATATCCTTTGTTTCATATCGAGAATAGTCTTAAACAAAATATTTTGAGAATAGAGGGTCCGCTCATAACCTGCAGCTGTTGTTGTAATGACATTCATTTCGATGTTTTCCAGGGAAATGGTTTCACAAAAATCGCAAAGATTTCTAAGTTATGGTCGGGTTGTCTCAGAGAAAGTATGAGTCCAAACAAATCACAAAAACTAATGAGAATTATATCTATTTTAGACGTATCGGACGCCGACTTTTTCAGAATTGTCTTTCCGATGGTATTCTTATATTTCCTTTTTTCAGACATTGTCTCATATTTTGTTGCAATTTTCAGGATTTAGACGTATATATGAAAGCAATGTTAATATCCGCGACTTTTCTTATTGTAATTTTAAAAATTTTGAAATCCATTACTTATTTATTATTTGTTTTTAGGATTATATTTATTTCGAAAACTGAAAATTCTGAACATTTTTTATAATTTAATGATTAAAATATTAAATTTGAAAACAAGTAAATTAACATCAGATAAAACATTGGGTTTAAATCATTACTAAATAATTAAATAAATTTATTTTGAAATAAAATCGTAAATTGGATTATAATTATAAGTTTATAATAGAACGAGCATGATAATTGCATGATAATTGCATGATAATTATGCCGTTATTGTTAAATATAATTATTTCGGTTAAACTGAAATTTAAATTCAATTTATTTGAAACTTTGATTAAATTTATTTCAACTCTTTTTTGGAACTAATATAAGGAAATAATGAAAAAGATTTTTGATTTCTTTAGCGGAAGTGACGATCAGAAGACTCCGACCCCTACTCAGTCTCCGACTCCGACTATGACTCTGACCCAAAAGGATAATAAAGGCTCACAAAGGATTTGGAGTGAAAACCAAACCAATATGAGGAAAGGGTGGCGATTGTGTCCCGTAAACAAAGCATTGAGTGAAGACTTATATGACTGTCTGGTGATGATAATAATTTGTCCGAAACACCAAAAGGTGTGTCTCTACAAAAGCGAACACATATTGAATGATAAGAAAGTGGATTCTGAAGCCATTTGGTTACCATTTATCTATTTGTCGCCAACAAAGGGATGGCATGAGTCTATTGATGAAGGCGTTGCTCTTGTCATTAGTCAAGGATATTCTGATATCTTCACAACATTAAAAAGTGAACAACCCTGGGATAGTGTCATCGTTCAGTCATATGATAGACAAATGCCTGACACAAGACGTTTCATAACAAGAGTCTTATCGGTGACCAAAATTAAAAGCGATTCTCAATTATTTCAATGTTGTGTCAACACATCCAGAATCAGTTGGACTCCTTTGAATCAAATAAGTAAAGTACCAAATCTATGGGGATATGAAGTGGTAATTGCAAAGAGATATTCAAATATAAATATGAAAGAACCGGACAGTTATTATCACGTAATCGATTTCGAGGACTTGGAGTGGGTTTTCAAATATGTTGGAAGAGAACCGCCGAAGAATTCTTATGAATTTATTTTAAAACAGTTAAATGTTTTTGAAAGTCAAGTCCAAAGAGTTTATATAGACTTTACTGAACACTGCTTTCCGTCCACTCATATGTCATTTGCGTCTTTTCAAAACTTTTTCAGAAAATTAGGATCTTTTTCGCAAAAAGGACTACAATATATGGAAAGACTGTTCATTGCATTCAATTTCGTTGACAAAGAATCGCAGGGAATCTTTTTTCATGACTTTCTCTTAGGGATGGCATGTATTGAGCCAACAACTATTCATGAAGAAACCAGAGTTAACTTCATATTCAAATTTTACGACTCAAATGACGACGGATTTCTTAATGAAAGCGATTTAAAACAAATTATTAAAGAATTGAATCCAAGAGATACCGAAGAAGAGATCAACAAAAAGACGAAGAATAGTTATTTGATATTTAATCCCAGTTCCAGAGGTATAGAAGTATCTGAATTCGCACGAGTTATTGGTTCGCATTTATTCAGAGGAACCTCAGAATTGGTTCGTTCGCCCAAATCTTATTTCATTTCAATCGCTAATATAATGGAAGCCAAAGGTATTAAAGCAAATCCTGAACTCAAGAAAACAATGACTGAATTGATTGAACAAACAAAATATAAGGGCATTTGTATGAATTGTCGCAAAACTAAGTACGAGTTGGCCTCACATTCTGTTACAATTGGATCCGATGGCCGGTGCACTCAATTTAAATATTTAGATGAAAGTAAGAGAAAAACTTTTTTTTAACAATTTTTTCGTTTAATTCTATTTTTTTGCCTTTTTTTTACTTTTAAGTAAAAGACGTTTTGTTGGCACAGAATTCTTCGGTTTCACCAAAAAAATTATTTTATTACAACAAATACTTTAGCGATATATCAATGAATAAGAAAAGTTTAGCTCATCGTCTAATAGATGAGATCCGGAAATTCAATTCAGTTAAAGGAACTCGAGATAACCCAAAGGGAATGTTTACTGATTCAGACCAAAGTATTGAAGAATTTGCAGAACTTATTACAAGTCTATCGAAACTAATAATACCTGTTTTGGAGTCAGAGGACAGGTGTGTAAAAGTAGAGGCGCCATCATTTGTCATAGGTGATATTCATGGTAATCTTGACGACCTCTTCTCCATTGAAAAATGTATTTTCAAAAGCGTTCCAATGGTTTCATCTAATTATGTATTTCTGGGCGATTATGTGGACAGAGGGAAGTGGTCTGTAGAGTGTGCCGTATATATCATTTGTCTGAAACTATTGGCTCCGAATCACTTCTTTATGTTGAGGGGTAACCACGAGACAAGACATTTACAAAGGATGTATACTTTTGAAAAGGAATGTAAAACAAAGTATAGATCGAATGGTAATCATATTTTTGAAACTCTTAATCAAGTGTTCGATCGCTTGCCTTTCGCTGCTATTATTGATGACTCGATATTCTGTTCTCACGGAGGAATACCTACCAGTGCCGCAACTATTGCTCAGTTGGATTCTATTAAAAATAATTTAAGTGATGTCCAAAACGAATCGCAACCCGTTTGGGAGATATTATGGAATGACCCTGTTCATCTAGCAGAGTTTAAACATATATTAGAACTCATCCAACAAAATGAAAACATTTCTCGTGGTTTTGTTGATAACAAAAGACGCGGCACTGCCTTCTTCTTCAATGAGTTTGCGTGCAATGAATTTCTTCGTAGAAATGGTCTGTCGTTTATGATTCGCGCCCACGAAGTGCCCATTAATGGCATTTGGTTTCACTTCGAACGGAAATGTGCGACAATATTTTCGTGTTCCCATTATTCGGGGGCCGACAACAAAGCAGCCATCGCTCATATCTCCGACCAAACCATTCGTATCATTCAATTGGACACAACTAATAACCCGCCGGCGACTGACGACCCAAACCCTAAAAAGGAAAAAAAGAAGTCTAAAGAAAAGACAACTTAAGAGAAACTAAATATTCAAAACTAAGACATTTATCGATAGTTTTTATTCATTTATTAAATAATTATTTAATTTTAAAAGAATTTAATAAACTTTAATATTAATATCATTATAGCATTTGATGACAAAAATAATAATTTATTATAATTTTGTTGAAAATATTACTCTTTTTTAATTAATTCTTAGTTTTAAACAAAATATATGATTAAACGGTTATTGTTTTCTAATAATAAATGGATTTTCAGCTGTTTTTCAGTCACTTCTTTGATCCACTTTTTGAACCACTCAAGTTTTAAACACCATGAACAATTGATGAACAATTGATGAACAATAATTTCACCTTTTCATTCACTCTTATCATTTCATTTGACTCATATAAATATATCAAATTGTTATTTATTATAATCACTAATTGTTTAAATTTAACTTAAATTCATTGATATTTTATTCACAAACTTTTCAATTTACTACATATTTTGAGTCCCGATATTCGGGTGAATGAGTGGCGGTTAGCCCTTAGTTCTGGCATATTTTAATTTAATTTTTCAAACTGAATTTAATTAAGTTGGTTATTTTTCAATATCAGATATTTGCTTGAACATAGTTCCAATTAAGTGAGTTCCTTGCTTATGATTGGAATTTGTAGCTGTTTTTTAAATATCCTCATATACTATCACCAAGTTTATTTCAAAACAAACCCTGTATCAATTTTATTAATAATAAAATTCAATAAAAGTTCATATTTCATATACGTTGTATCATGGTCAAATCTTCATGATAATGAAAAAGCAATGACCAAAGGCTATCAATTATGACTATCAAAGTATACAAGTTTTTACTGAACTTTTCTATGAGTTAAACAATAATATTTGACATAATTCCTGGTCGATTCATTACATATTTATTTCAACCAAGCGCAATTCTTAAAAATTCCAATCTCATTTTATATCTAAAGACTGCTCAAACTTAGTGTGTGAGATAACCAAGGCAATTTAGAAGTGAACTAATGGCCATTTACTGATTTAACAGTGACTTCAAAACTGGTTTTCAATGAGTTTTCGATAAATGTTCTTAAAATTAAAATAATTTAAAGAAAGTGAAAGAAGTGACGCATTGAATATAACGTCGTTTATGAGAGGAATCGATAAATAAATGTCAAAAAAATTAATTTATTGTAAAAATTGATGAAAAACTCACATAAAATAAAATTCAGATTTTATTTGAGAGACAACTGAAAGACTTGTTTTTGTTGTAGTTTTGAGTAGACTTTTATCAGAGATTTAAAGTTTAAACGATTGTCTCATCAGAAATGGTGGTCAGCGAACAGCCGGTGGCAGACGTCGTATTTCTCGTCGAAGCGACCGCTAATCTCAGCCCTTATGTCGAAAGCCTTAAAACCAATTATATTATCCCAACCCTAGAGTTGAGTCCATTCCACTCTTTTTAATATATTTATAAAGAGTTATCTCTTCAGGTACTTCAGTGGTGGTCCTCCCGATGAACGCGATTATGGATTTGATAATAATGTAATACTTTCTTAATTTGAGTTAATGTCGACTTTAAGTCATTAATTAATTATATGAAATGTCTTTAAATCAGTACAATTGCACTCTTTATGCTTTGGTAACGTTTATGACCGTCGACTGCGCCCCCGAACCGGCCTCTCAGTGTTTCGCTCCGACCACGAGTTCATATAAACTGTTGCAATGGTTGGAGAAAATTCAGTCAGTATTTCATTGTTTAGTTTCTTAAGTAAACATGATTTTCAATATAAAGATTTATCGGCGGCGCCGGTGAGTCCTGTTCTCACATCACTGAAGGCTTCAGTACTGCTCTTCAAGTGTTCGATGACTTTAATCTTCTTCGGGAGTCAACCGCTTCTAACATAATGGCGAAAACAACCAAACACTGTATTCTTATTTGCAATTCTCCCCCTTATTCTGTGCAAACAGTGGAAAGTCAGTCCTATTTTGGTCTAATGATAGATCAATTGGCAGCTCTTATGGCAGAAAAACAAATAAATTTCAGTATATTTTCGCCGCGAAAAATGAGTTTCTTATATAAGTTATACGAAGACGCGGGCGGAGACCTGACTCAAGCACTTAATAAAAACTATGCAAAAGATAAGCGCCATTTAGTGCTTCTCAAAGGATTTCAACTTCAAGAGCGTCCACTCAGCCCTCAAATGGGGTCACAACCGACAGTTGTTGAACAAAAAGCTCTACAAAACTCTCCGCTCCCTATAATGAGTGGTATAAAGAGACCCCTCTCTCCCAATCTTCAGTCTTCGGCTATCGCTTCGTCGACCGTTAACGTCACATCGACCACAAACACAGGAATGCCTCAAATGCACGGCTCAGGACCTCAAATGATGGCCAGATTATCCAATTCTAATACAGATATTCAGTCGTCATTTCCTCAGACATCAAAAACTCCGACACCGGACACAATAGTAAAGCCGGGCAGAGGTTCTCCCGCTCCGATTTCAACGTGGACGCAGTCAACCGCCCCTACAATGACTTCAGTTTCTGTTTCGTCCTCTTCATCGCCAACTCCTGCGATGTCTGTATTAAAAGGACAGTTGAATATGAGACCCGTTAGACCGGGAGTTACGCAGCAAATTATGACATCAAGTCTTCAGCACCAGACAGGCCTTCAACAATCGTCCCCCACTTTAGTTAGTTTGGTTTCACAGCCCCCCCAACCAATCAAACAGAATGTTCCGAATCCTCAAAATCTAAGGGGGGCTCAACAACCCATTCGGGGTCAACAGACGGTGCCGTCGCCATTCTCTGCACCTCAAGCACCCTCTCCATCCCAGCCTCAACCATCTCCTCTTGGAATTCAAAGAGCAGTGCCCTCACCCATAATGGGGTCTCAGTCTGTTCCGTCTCCAATGCAGTCGACTCCACAACAAATGCAAACACAACAGTCTTTTCCACAAACCGTCACAACTATGAATCAGTTAAATGCGAGTCAACCCGGATTTGTTAGCGCTTCCACTCCTATACAACAACCGGTCAAAGAGCAGAGGCGTCGCATTTGGGCCGGAATTATTGAATACCAGGAAAAGCCGGTACAGCCCGGACCTATCAATGCCACTAATCGTATCACTTATACCCTGAGTTGTCAAATCTCTTGTTATGTCGTTAATGGAGAGCCAGAAATTAATGCCGACAAATGGCCCGACAAACTTGTTTTATCTCTTTTGCCAAAACAACTTATTATGAGACTCTTCCCAATGCTTAAGAGCGGTTCATATCATATTAATCTTCATTTCGCTAATGATAACGACCAGGGATTGTCTAAACTGAGCAAAATTATGAGCACAAATTGGGTCAGTTATTCATTACTTCTTAACACTTTTAAGATTAGACTTAATATGTTAACTATAGGTCGGTTGTATTCAATTCACTTCTTTGAATATTCGAATGATGATTATCTTATATATGCCCGACAAGAGGTATGTCTACTTTATTCAATTTTGTGCTCTAATTTCTGTACTCCTTTCAGAATGTATATGGGTTTTGTGCCTCATGACCAAGATGAATTTTTCAGAGCTATGAGAGAGATCATTGAAACGCACAAAAAGGAACAGCAGGCAAAACAACAACAACAGAAAATGGTAAGACATTAACAATCTTTGCTTTAGTTTTTGATTAATTAAAGTGAATTCTATTCGAATTGACTCGTTTCCAGTCATTGGTTTAGTCACCAAAAGAACAGAATAATTAGTCGTTTTGTCCAAAAAAATATTTTGTAATTATTTAATGAATTTTATTTTTAGACAATATTTTAAAAGTCAGTTAACGTCAAATTATTTTCTTAAAAAATCATTGAATCAAAAGCGCATTAAATGTCAATAATTGTAATTTTATTGAACGAAAGTCAACGAAATTTCGTATTAAAGATATATTTATAGTTTCAGTAAAAATACTGAAAACAAATGACATTCTTTTTAGTTAATATTTAGTTTAAAAGCCGTCAAATCGTTTATTTTAAAATTAATTGACTTTTATGCCAATTATGCGAACAATCGGTAGAAAAATATATTTACTTATAATTCAATCAATAATTTGAGATAATGTTTGTCATCAGTTGGGAAGCGGACTCCCGATAGGGTTAGGGCAACAAAACGTTACAATTGCCGCACAACCAATAAGTGGTCAATTACCAGTTCAGATATCATTGGCTTCCGCTCAGACAACACCTCTTCAACAGCCAATAATATCTGCTCCAAATAATATGTTTCAGGTAATTGTTGGTAATTCGGTAACTCTTCACTCTTAGCGGTGACGGCCTTTTGGTTGCTTTTGGACTATTTCTCACTCTTTGTTTCTATTAATACTTCATTGCATTAAAATCTAAGTTTGAGTCAGACTTTAACCGGTTTTACCCGAAAGTTGCAGATGTCTGGCGGAACAATGCAACAGACAATACAACAAACAATACAACAGACAACCGCTGCTCCCAATATGCTTCCCAGTGGCGTCAGTTCTACTACTCCTGGTTTGGTGTCAACCCAACCTCCACCTCAACAGCAAAATGTTTTGTTGAATCAAGCGTTAGGACCCGTTAATACTAATCCGACCCCAAACACATTCTTATCGAATAATCAACTCCAAGGATTAGTCCCAAATAGTGGGCCACAAATGCAAAATACCGGCCAAACATTACAATCTTCACAGCAGACGACCGGCACCGCTGGTACTCAACAATTTGGTTTAATACAGAATCAAATGCAGAACCCAAATGCCGATCCCTCCCCTTCAATGCAAACAACATCTCGTTTTGCCGCTCAGCTCGCAATGAATGAAAGACAAAAGAATTTGTTAACTATTCAACAGTTGCAACAGACTCTTAATGAGGCCAAACGCAAAGAAATGGAATTCCAACAACAACAGCAACACACACCACAAACCGTTAATGTTGGGGTCGAATCAACTGTTCAGCAGCAGCAGCAGCAACAACAACAACAACAACAACAACAACAACAACAACAACAGCAACAAGCACAATTACAACAAAACCAAATCAGGCAAACCCTTCAACATTCACTCCAACAAAAGCATTTGTTGCAACAACAACAACATCAACAGCAACAACAGGTGACCGGCATTAATAGCAATCCACAGCTCAGACATTTACTACAACAACATCAACAACAGCAACAAATGAGAGCCACTTTACCTCAACAACAGATTCTCGTTCAACAACAGAATATTGGATTAGTTCAGCCACAAACGGGACCCGTCCCTCAATTCCGACTCCAGAATCCGGCTCTCAATCAGTTAACTCAACAACAGTCACAACCACTGCAACAACAAAGTCGAACAACAAATGTGTGGGATAACCAAGGACTTCTTGATTTTTAAATCACGACTTTAGTTTATATTTTCTTTTGTAAATAATCGCTTATTTTATATATTATTCAAATTATTATCAGACCATTAGTTTAATACTATATTATATCTAAGAAAAACTTTTGAATATTAAATAAAATTTATTGAAAAAAAATTAATAAAAAAAATTCTTATTCTTAAAATTTTTTTGATGAAAAGCCTTCAAATTATGATTTAAATGTAACTCAAATTAGAATTAAATACTTAATAAACTGATTTTGAGTACATTTAACACTAAGTTTGACACTTTTTAAGAGTTTTAGCCAAAGGAAAGCAAACAAATCAGAGATAATTAACTTTTAGGTCGATATCAAGTTTTGAGTATTTATTGATTTCAATGAATAAAAGTGAAGTTCGCTCTCATTATCGACAAACATATGAATGTTATTGAGTTTGTCTTAACTCAAATCAAAACTTTTTGACTTTTCTAATGTTATTAACGAAATGTTATAATAATATAATAATTGCAATCATTTACAGATTATCACAAATTTGACTCTCAATTAGTGCCATATTTTATAAATTAATGAAATATTTGTAAATTTGTTGACATTTATTGTCATAATTTTATATTCATTATTAATAATCTGTGATTAATCCCATTGTTTTGATTACAATTTATAGAAATTATTGAAATTAAAACATAAATCCATTAAATCTTTGAAATTAAATATGAATTCAATTGTTTGGAAGCGATCGACGACTTACGGACACAAAATTTTTGCCCAAAATTGGTGTCAAAGATATAAAAATTACAAATTATTGTAATGTTTTTCTTCTCAAATCTTTGTTTATATTCAATTAAATGTAATTTCAGGACACGAATGAGTTCTTCAGACACTGTTCTGAATATGGAATCAATAAATATAAACATGGTCAAATTAGAATATGCTGTTCGGGGACCCCTTCCTATAAGAGCGGCACAAATCGAGAATGAATTGAAATCGGGAACAAAAAAGCCGTTTTCTCGAGTAATTCGGGCCAACATCGGTGACTGTCACGCAATGGACCAAAAGCCGATCACTTTTATCAGGTTTATAATTGTTATGAATTTTAGTCTAATTGTCGACTATTAAAAGGCAGGTAATCGCCGGATCTTTGACTCCTTCACAAATGAATTCAGATATACCTAAAGAAGTGAAAGAAAGGGTCAATTTATTGTTGGACGGATGCGGCGGTCGATCGGTTGGCTCTTATTCTGACGCCACTGGAGTTGAAATAATTCGAAGACATATCGCAGAATATATCAAAGAAAGGGATGGAATCGACTCCGAGTGGCAAAACATAGTGTTAACTACTGGTGCTTCAGAGGGAGCAAAAGCCATGTTATCTTTTATTAATTCTGGTGCAAACGATGGCATTCCTACGGGTGTTATGGTTCCGATACCACAATATCCGTTATATTCGGCCACTTTGACTGAATTAGGAATGAATTTGATTTCATATTATTTGGACGAACAAAATCAATGGGCCCTCAATATTGACGAACTGAATCGAGCCCTAAACCAATCAAAAAGTAATTGCAAACCTAAAGCTATTGTTGTTATAAATCCTGGAAACCCTACCGGTTCTGTACTGACCCGAAAAAATATTGAAGATATCATTCGATTTGCAAAACAAAACAGTTTATTAATAATTGCGGACGAAGTCTATCAGCACAACATTTGGGACTCTGACTCACAGTTTCATTCTTTTAAAAAAGTAATGAACGAAATTGGAGTCAAACTTGAATTGGTTTCTATGATGAGTGCATCTAAAGGTTAGACATTTTCATACTTTTATTCCTATAGAAACTAATTTTCATTTCTAAGGATTTATGGGTGAATGTGGTCTTAGAGGAGGATATTTAGAGCTCACAAACTTTGATTCCGAAGTGAAGGCAGTATTGTATAAGATGTTGAGCGCTAGACTTTGTTCCTCTATTTTGGGTCAGATAGCAATGGATTGTGTAGTAAATCCTCCGCCTAAAGGAACGCCTTCTTATGATGTTTACATGAAAGAGAAAGAAGAATGTCTTGAATCACTTCGAGAGAGAGCAGAATTAGTGGCCAATACTTTCAATTCGATTCCTGGCATTGAGTCTAATAGAGTTGCCGGTGCTATGTATGCTTTTCCCAAAATTATTTTGCCCCCAAAAGCTATTAAAACCGCTGAAAGTAAAGGTCAAAAACCTGATTTCATGTATTCTATGGCACTTCTCGAAAATACTGGCATTTGTGTTGTTCCCGGTTCTGGTTTCGGTCAAATAGAAGGGACGCATCACTTCCGTACCACTATTTTACCTCAAACTCAACTCATGAATCAAATGATGAGAAAATTTAAAGAATTTCATCTAAATTTTCTCAAAGAATACGAATAACAAATACTTTGAACATAATCTATAAATAACTCAATTATTTGAAACTTTTTTTTCCAAAGTTTACAAAATATATAGCATTTTATAAGACAATCCGTCGATTAATTAATATACACAAAAAACTGCCTTAAAATATATCACAAACCAAATGTTTTGAAGACAATTATTTGTTATCAATAGAATAGTTTATGAATTTTATAATACAGTATTAATACAAAACATTGTTTTATTTAATTAAATTTTATCAAAAGTTCATTGAAAACCTTTTTTATTATAATTTGATTTTATAAATAAAATAATG
>JAQFZL010000862.1:0-12729 GCA_034695685.1 Galumna lanceata
AACTCTAAAATTTGAGACCCGATTTACGGGTGAAGAAAAAGTCGTTGGCATAATTTTTTGATCGATTTTTATATAATTTACCAAGCTGAATAAATTGACAATGGTCATTTTTTAAAATCAGAGGACATGATTTGAGAATCTCCTATTAAGGGATACCACTGATAATGAATCTCATCATGCAAACATAAATTTTTTCTCAAACAAAACTTTATATCAGTAGCTAAAATTGTTTTCAATGTTTACAAGAAAAAGCCCGTGGATAACTGCATGGGCTGTGTTACTCTCATACTTACTCACTCACTCACTCATTTTCTCTTTCACACTCCCTCACTCACTTTCTATCTCTCACTCACTCTTCACTCACTTTTTCTTTCTCATTCACTTTCTTATCCACTCACTTCCTCTTTCTCACTAACTCCCTCTCTCACTCAGTGACTTTTTTCATATCTTCCAAAGGTTTGTGACAGACGGGCAGACAAAATCTTTAAATTCCTTTTATATATAGTAAGGATGATATACTATATCAGAGCTAACCAAACCGTAGTTGTATATCAAAAACCACGTGGTTTTAGACAATTATTTGTTCAAAAAAGTAATGAACTTGTCTGCAACCCCTATCTCTTAAATACAGTTGGGAATCAATATGGTAAACCTCCAATAAGGTTAACTAACCAACAGGGTTAACAATTTTCGAATCCCCGAGTACAAACAATTAATTTTGTATGTAAAAAGGGATCACTAAGGTCAACAACCAATAACGTTAAGTCACTGATAGGGTTAACCATTTTATGATCACAAATCGAAATATTAACAATAAAATGGTATCGATAACGTTAACTCAAATATAAAACTTAATATTAAGCTTTTGTTTATCAAAGTTTGTAAATATAAAGTGAGAAAAATTAATAGTATCAAAGGTAGCTTGTAAAATATATTCTAAAATAAGATGAAATATCTTTTTTTCATGTCAAAGTTCATTTTAATTAATGATTTATTTGATAATTGCATTTCTATAGACTTTTATATAGAAATTTAATACGAATCAGCAAATTAGTAATACAATGATTTATATAAACAAGAGAAGGAAATCAATATTATAACTAATAGTCAAAATATGTGAGCAAATAATAACCAGATTAACTCTTCAGCCATTAAAATGTATAAATAATTTTCAAAAAAATATACTCCACATTAAAATATACAGTAAATACTCTGAAAAGAAACATTCCGAATATGAAAAAAACTTTCATTGATTCCATTAAAATGATTGAAACTTTTGAACAGTTAGCGAGTCTTCGACCAAATAAATGGTTTTATTTGAGATTCGATATCAATATCTTTGAAATGAAACAAAATATTAGAGAATCAGTTCCTCGTAATCTAATAATTTCAAGCGTTGGCCTCAAAAAATGAAAGTTTTTAATAAAAATTAATAATTGAAGAAAAATACAATCATTTCGGAAACTTTTTAACAAAATATTTTAATTATTTATAACTAAATTGATTTTAAAAAAATTTGTTTGAATAAATTTTTAAAAAAAATTGAATTTAAAACACTATTTAATACACTCGACTACCGATATGTTAGATGAATTTCAATGCTTTTTATGACTTAATTTTTAAGATAATTAGGGAGAAAATTAGCCCTCAAAAACGGAACACTTGTTAGGGTTGGAATCCTTTGTATTAAATCTTTAACAAAGTTTATAAAAATATAATTAAACAGAAATTAAACTTTTTTTAATAGTTATCATAAAATTTATTTCTTTATCTTAGAATAACGATTCAAAAATAGGTGAGAAATTGGCGATTCGTTTAATTAATTTATCAAAAGAAAAAGGAATGAAATCAACTTTTAATAAGATATAAGACTTAAATACAATAACAAAATTAATATAAAGTAAATTACGAAATATAAATATCAGTAAAGAATTGATTAAAAGATATTAAATAACAATCAAAAGAGAAATATTTTCAATTGATTTTCACAAATATCTTTTCCTTGTTTTAAATGTTCGGAGTGTTTAACACTAGTTTCATATGTTTTGAACTGAAAAATAAATTAATTTAGAGAATAATTAACACAAAAAAATACATACGTTTTGCCAAAGAGTTTTGTTGTACGGCATTAAAGAAATGGCGATTTGAAAAAACTTATGTACAGATAAATGATCGCTTCTATCAATTGCGAGTCCAATGGCTCTAAAATAATTTTTTTTTAATTTTAATTATAATAATTTTGACTCACATTTTCCAGAATTGCAAACATTTTAAACGAATTTTTCGGTCAAAAACAATAGTATTAATAAAAATCCAAACGCTTTCCTTTTTATTGAATCGAAGCCCGAAATTAATTGCTGTTAAAATTATGTCAATATTTTGAGGGATAAGTTTCGCAAATTGTATTAAAGCCTTAAACTTTTCATTAGTTGTGATGAGACGACAAAAAAATCTAATAACTTGTGATTGAAATGTTGGGTCAGTTATAGTGAGACAACAGTGTCGGACCGATTCAAACAAATCCATTAATTGCTTCTCATTTTTCATAATTTGTACGCAAAATTCCAAATAACTTTTAAAAATTTAAGAATAAATATATTATTTAAATAATTTAAATAAAACTTACGTCGACCACAAAAGTTGCAAATCTTTTGTATTGGTTTTGTCAACAGAACAAAGAGCTAAAGCCGTCTGAAAAGTCGAATCTATTTCAGTGGTTGAATAGCCATCGATTTCCAAAAGTAATCTGAGATATGAAATATATTTAAAAACATATGAAAATTGAGATAAAACTAACAAATATGACAACCAAACTATAGGAGAATCGCTTTCTTTGGACTTTCGATTATTAATTAACTCGAAATTATGATTATTTTCTTCGTCTTCTAAAAGAAGTGCTTCAAAGGCTTCAATTAAATTGGTTTCTGATATCAAACAATTGTAAAAATCGGATGCAATTGAAAGCAATTCATTTCTGGTTTCTGGAATCTGAAGACACTTATAATAATGTTTTGCTATATTTAAGCGAATTGTCGTCACATTGTTTGCATAAATACAACTATTCTTAAGAATTTCGATAAGATTTGAATTTTCATTTGATTTAAATCGATGTCTAACTATTGAGGGCCAAACCATTGGATTATTTTGAGTGATTTCCATCAAATATTGGTAATAGTTTTGGTTGTTTTCATTCACAAAAGAGAGTTCGGCGTAATTCAAATGAATGGCCAAATGATTTGCACTCAGATTTTGTAAGTCTTTGATATCAAAATATTCTAATGACTTCATTAAGTGTTCTTTCATTTCATTCAAATTTATTTTGTTTTTCAATGAAATCCAATTAAAAATAAAAGGCTTTTTATCGATAAGTTTAGGAAATCCTTGATTTGAAAGTTCAAAGCAATGATTCGGTAAATTATTATGTATTAGAAGATATGTAAAAGACAACCACCCAAACACCCGGTCGGAAATGGTTAGAACATCGAAAATATATGGCATTTGATTTTCTTCATTACTTTTATCGACGTATGACTTATTGAAAGCTCTATTAAATTCAAGAATCGATTGTTTGATATTATTTTGTTCTAAATTTAGTCTAATTTTATAACAAAATATTTCTAATATTTGATGCGATCGCGTCTCGGAGTCATCGCTGAGAGAAACTGATTTTTTGAGCAAATCATTGATAACTTCTATTGAAACTTTCATTTTATCGTTGATGTCAACAAAGAGGGATAAAACACATTTTCTAACCCTATAGTGTGGGCAGTGCTCTAACACTTTACGACAAATGTTGAATAACTCTAGTCTTGAGTCCTCGTCTTTTCTAGTGATACGATTAGAGTACACAAAAAGATAATGTTCATAGAGTTCGGGTTCGGATCTGTTGTGATCTAAAGCTCGGGAGAGAACATTGAGAGCCCGATCAACGGAATCAGCGAAATCATGATTAGAGCACCGGCTTATGTGATAATACGCCAGTTTTATCCAAAGCTGAATATTATGCGGATCTGTTGATAAACTTGTTTCGAGTTGAGCGCTGATGGGCACGCCTTCCGGAGCGTAGAACCTATTTTTAAAATTCACGTCCGGATCCGCTGAGAGTTTCAATTCAGAAATCATTGTTCGGTTAATGACTAAACTTTTGTCTTTAATACTGAAGCGATACATGAGATCGTCAAACGGCACCTCAACTTTTAAAGTGTCAAATATTTTAGGAATTCGTCGACTCAATAAACAGACGACCGATTCGTTTGTTCTCTTTCTTATCTGTTCTGCAATTTTTCTACAATGAGTTTCTAAAGGAATTCTTGGATTCGAGTCAATCAGTTTTTGGGAAAATTGAAATAATTTCTGTTTGATTGCATCAAATAATTCTAAATCCATTTTCTCAGGTATTTCTGAATGAATTCCTCCAATTTTTGGTTCATATAATAACAAATCGACGATTTTATTGTAAGGATCTAATAGTAATTTATCGATATGTTGTCCCAAACATTTGTCGTCTTTACACGTTCCCAATAGATCTGTAGATTCAATTTAATTAATTTCAATTGTATTAAACATAATGTAATACACATTACTTTCGGTATTGTCAACATTAAAATATTTGAAAATTTGTTCATAAAACTGGAATATTTTACAGTAAATCTAATGGAAGTGCTATTGGTTTTGATATTTTGTTCTTAAGACCGAAAAATTCATATAACATGTGTTCATAATATTGGTAGAAGAGTGTACCTCGGGAGACATATTGGTATTAAAACAGGGATACTAAACAGGGGGTATTTTGAAATCCCCCCTCTGAGATCGCGGACCTTTAACATCCCTGATATTTAACAAAAATATAAATTGAAAATGTTTGGCACATTAAGTCTCCAACTTATAGGTATCGCTATTTAACAGTTTATTTACTTAATAATCAAATTAAATCTGACGAATCATTCATCAAAAAGTAAAAACTCACCAAATTTGCAGATTTCTTGTAATGGATTAATATTATTTGACCAGTGGTTAGAACTGATAGGAAGCGACTGGTTTTCGATAAGTCGATATGAATGCAAATGCAAGAGAACACTATTATAAGAATCTTCTGAATCTTTGTTTTTATAAATCATTTGAGAATTGGAATCGCTTTCAGAGATACAAATATTAATATTTAAAGGTTTCGCTTCTTTATGTGAAAACATTTCTTCGAGAAAACAATTATAAGATATAATCGAATCACTGGAAGAAATGGTTAACAAATCTTTGACCAATGGTTTCAGCGTTTGTTGTGAATCAATAGTTCGGTCGTTATTCAGATTAGAGTTTTGAATTGATTTAATCAATAAGTTTGGAGAATTTGGACGAATTAGATTCGCTTTCTTAAGATTCAATAATTTATGGCAATTCTCTAACTTCTTAACTAATCTTTTCTTTTCGTCAGCCATTTCTTCTTTAGACATACTCTCAGATTTCGAACGCTTTCTATTTGGACTGATAGGAACTGAAGCACTATTGGATCGTTTGATAGTAAGAGGAAGGGGTAACTTATATGCGTTGCCTTTAAGTTTGAGTCCCATTCGAATGCATTCTTTTTCTAATTTACCGATATTTTGAATCTCTTGTTTGACATTCTTTTCAATATTCGTTAATTCATTATTGAATGAATGCAACTCTGAAGCGGTCGAAGAGACGAGTCGTGTGGCGACTCTAAAGGCCTCTTGCATTTTGCGCGCCTGAATTTGTGCTCTTCGGAGAGCACTTCTTTTCAAATTGACCCTATTTTTCAATAAATTTCTCTTTGATATCCTCTCATTTAGTCTTTCTTTCGCTGATTTCCATTGGATTTCATTTTCTTTAAGCTTTTTGTCACTTATTTGAATATTTAGTTTACTCTCTCTTCTGACGATCTCTGCCTTAAGTTCTTCGAGTTGTTTCAATTGAGTACTTGAAAGAACTGAAGGAATCGGAGGCGTCGAATGATTTTCAGATCTGAGTCTTTCTTGTTTTATAAAAGAATCCAAACCTATGGGTCCACTCAAATTTGAAACGTCTTTCATTTCCAACTCGTCATCCGTAGAGTCATCGCCGAAATTTATTATTAGTTTAGAAACTGTTTTCGAAGGAATTGATTCAATCACTTCTTTCTTGTTTTCATTTTCAGGTCTGTTCACTAAAATTTGATTTCTGTCAATGTTTTCATGGATTGACTCAATGTTTGTATTTTGTCTAAAAGAAGTGATTTCTTGCGATTCGTTTGTTATTTCGTTGTTTTCTTTGTTTGATTGAGACATAAGTTTTGACTTTGATTTTAATGACTCCAAAAGTTGTTGTCGAAGAAGTCCTTCTTCTTCGTCGGCCTCCTTTTCTTCCGCTATTTTTAGTTCTCTCTTTCTTTTGGATTCGAGTGCGAGTCGTCTCAACTCATTCTCGTCGTCGTCTTCGCTGACGTCTAAATCATTACTAATATCTTGAATGTCATCGTTTTTGAAAAGATTTTCAATTCTTTCTTTTTCTTGTCTCTCACTTTCATTTTCAGCCGTTTTGTCATTCTCTTCAGATTCCAATTCTTGGAGTTGTCTTTTGATTTTCTCATATTCTTCGAGCAAATCTTCATATGACGAGTCTTTAACAGAAATTGTTTGAATTTTTTGTTTCTCCAGTTTTTTCACTTTTCGTCTACTTTTATGTTTACAACTTTTATTGTGAACTTTTCTAGTAATAGTAATATGAGTTTCATTGTATTCCTTGATTGGCTTAACGGGTTTCATTGTATTCTCAAATTTTGACACTATTTTAGGGGCCATTCTTAAAGATTCTTTCATCGGAGGTTTTCCTCTTTTGGATCTCTTTCTTTTGTTAGAACTGATTTCATTCTTTTCTCTTACTTTTAATAAACGTTTAAGTCTTTCATTTTTATCAAAAGTTTCATTTTTTGTTTGATTTAAGATTTTTGTCTCACTTTTAGTTATATTTTCATTATTTGGTTCAACAAACAAATCACTTGAAATAATAGGAACAGCACTAGAAATGTTTCCGCGGTCTTCAACTCTTTCAGGAGAGAGAGGGGGTGAAAGTGTCGGACACATTAGCGTTATATCCTGTTCGGGATCGTAGGGTTCGTCTGCATCTGAGACTTGCATTTGAACCTCTTCTATATCTTCATTAGAACTCAAAACAATTGTATCAATAGTTTTTTGTGGAGAAATTTCAATAATATCTTCATTTTGGGAAACATTGATATCATTTGATTCACAAATGAATGGTATCTTTTGATTCGAACGATTGGAAACCGGAATAAATACCTCTGAATTGGATTTTTGCCATTCGTTTGATAGAAAAGGAATCGATTGTACCGTTTCTGGACTTAAACGTATTAAAGGTATTGTCTTTGGATTCGTTAACAAATTAGATTCGGTTTCATTTGGAGGATATGTTTGTCCTTCGCTTTGAAGTTGAGGTCTGTATCGAACGGGAAAAACAGGTGTCGGAAGTAATGCTGTCATTTGAGACCGGATTCGGACAGGAATTTGATTTTCTGGTACTCTTAATGAAAGTCTCGGTCGTCCTTCATATGAGTGAAACCTATTATTATCATTGGATGGTCTCAGGAAAGGTCTGAGTCGTGGTCTTGAATACGGCAAAGGATTGGAATATCTTTGAATTGGATTTTGTTTAAGCCTTTGGTTAAGAGTAATGTTTGGACCAAATGGTGACTTATTTGTTAAGAACCTCTCATCGCAATCATTGAAGACATTTGTGTTTTGTCCGACCCTAAGATCGGTATCACTCGAACCAAATAATGGGTCCTTTTCTTGACTTAAAATTGTTTGAAAAATTGGCGAAATGTCAGACGAGTTCTCATTTGAGACTAAATTTTGATGAAATGTCGGAACAAATGCTGTGCTCTCGTCTATCTCTCCGTCTTCTAAGTCATCGTTTATCTCATTTAAAGACATTTTAACTCTAAATCCAAACAAATTATTTACTAAAATAATAATAAATCAAAACAATTATTGCATCACTTCTTATCAAATGTCCAAAAATGACAACAAATAAACAAATGATTATATCTTTAATTAGTACTTAAAAATGGCTTTAAATTGATTTTCAACTAAAATTTAATTAATAAATTATAAACTCTTATTTAATTAAACAATTTATTGATTATTATTTGAATTACAATTTAAAATATTTTTAATATAAATTTAACGTTTTTTTTGGTCAATAGTTTTACGAAAAACTGTAAATAATATAAAAGTGTTTTTCAAAAAAAAGTGTTTAATTTTTTTTAAAAATGACTTCTTATGGCAAAAATAGCCTCCGAAGAGCTCCTATTAAATCTTCGACACCAGAAAAACTCAACAGTAGTAAAGACCTCTTTGAAGACTATTGTGGTAAAAATGAAACATTTTTGAAAAATATTGTAATTTTCTTAAAAGTTTTCTTTAATTTTGTCACAATTTAACAGAAGAAGAAGAAGAAATAGAAGAAGAGGAAGAAGTGTCTCATCAAATAGGAAGAGAGCTTTCAATTGAGAAGAAGCCAAAAAGGGTCAGCGATTACGCCCTATTGAGGCGAAATTTACGAGAAGTGGAGGGCAAACCATTAGATCCGCCTCAGCGTCAGACCAATCAAAAGGCAAATCTAAAGAAAAAAGATTCAAAAAAAGTGGAACCAAAGGAGAGGTCAACACTCTATTCCATATTGAAATGTTTTCTTTGGATTATTTTAATATTAGTGCCATTCATTATCTCTTTCTTTGTCTTCGATGGCAAACGTTTTTTTATTCGTGAAAATAACGGAAACAAAATTTCTTTAAATACTAAGAAATGGCAGACCTTTGAAACTGAGTTTAAATCTTTTGAACAAAAATATTCAGAAGTGATTCCAATCAAAGGCTTCAAAATAATGAGATCTTCTGTTATGAATGTCTTGAAAAGAAATGAAAAGTCTCAACATTTGGTCAACACTTCCCCCGCAATCATTCTTTTGATCACTTCTAAAGACAGTCAGAATATCTTGAATTGTATTAAAAGAGATTTTGTCGGCGCTATTAATAAGGTTTACAATGAAAACAATCCAATTGTAATAAATGGCAGACAAACCGATGCCAACGATATTATCGATAAATTTGACCAAAATTTTAGAGACCACAAAAAGCACACAATTATCATCGAAAACACAGAATTGATTCCACCCGAAGATGTAATGACTTTACATCAGTTTACAGATCATGAAAACGCTAAATATAAAGATGTGATTATAATAATGACTGCAATTAATTACCAAAACTTTAATTTAAACAAAACTGCAAATTCTAATCAAATGGATTCAATTGCATCCCAACTCTTTGAAGTTCAGTGGAAGAATGCTTTACCCGGAGAACAAAGATTCGCACTAATCAGTCGTTTGACTCCTTCTGTGGTCACAATAATTAAGCCAACAAACAGTTTTCACTGTTAGTCCAATTCAATTGGATTTACCAAAAGTCAAAACAATAATAAGTGGTCTTTAAAAAGATTTTCACTTATTATTTATAAACTCAGGTTTTGTGAAATTATTAGAAATTATAAATTTAGTATTTTTTTCGATTTATTCGAATTGATTTTATTAAAAATTATTGATTTTATTTTATAAAATTTTAATAAATAAATTGGAAATAAATTAATCAAAAAAGACTTTATATAAAATGAGTTAATAATTGGCACTAACGGTTTATGGTTTATGAATAATGAGCTGCCACATAGACCTCCACTTTAAACTGTTAACATCATCTGCAGTAAGGTTTCCGATGCCATAACTTAACGGCAGAAATTTAATGAATGTATAGGCAGTCATAAGAATAAGTATTCCTAACAAAATGTTAACAATTCTTTGAGGTAATAGACATCTGATGTGTTCGATAAGAGCTGACATTAACATCACTTTGAATAATAGTGCCGGCAAATAGTGGTGAAGGAAAAGTGTTCGGTCCGATAGAAAGTATGGAATGACATAAAGAAAATACCCAACGCTTAGAATTTTACCAAATCTTAAAAAGAGATTCCAATTGCCTTCAAAACAAAAAAAATGGTAAAAATATTGAAAGATTTCATATGACTTACGATTTGAAATGTCATAAGAATTTCGTTTTCGTCGCAATAAATATATAAAAAGTAAAAACAAATACAAAACAACTGAAATGTTCGCCGAATACCACAAAACAATATTCCCAATTAAATGGATTTGAGACTAAATTAAATAAATTAAAATCAAATAATTTGATAATACAGATAAACCTTCATTAAGTCAACCGCTCGGCACTAAAGATTAAGTTGACGTTATAGAGGGGTTTCCATAATAGAGGTACAAAATCATATAACAATTTGTATTGGGTCCTAGAAATCAGTTGAAATTATAGAGGGGTTTCACTAATAGAGGGATGACGTACTAGAGGTTTATCTGTAGAGTAAATCTTGGCTTACATTATTGATAGGACTGACCCAATATGCGATGCCTTTTGTTAATGTGATCCAATCTAGAGGTGAATCGCAGCTATAGATATGGTTTTCAACATTTTCCTGATTGACGACAAGCATTTTGTACTGTAATTCTGTCATTTTGTCCCAAAAAGACAATTGTGTCGGTTTGAGAGGAACGAATTCAGCCAAACCCATTTCACGCTCTCTCTCTTTCACGTCTGAATTTTTAGTATATCGATGTTCCTCAACATTCCAAACAATGTCCGCATCGTTAAGATTCTTATCGGTGACCATTTCGTGTTGATTAAAACCCCAGTCCGGCAGTTGTTTACCACTAAACTGTTATAAATTGCTCTTAAATTAAAATATAATTCATATTAAAACTAACTTTTAAGGCTTGAGATGTGTTTACGTGAATGAACTGTACTCTGGAGTGAATTGTATGCCAAAACCCATTTGTTTCATCACTGTTTAAAAGCTTAATTTTCCAGAGATTCTGTGCAACCATTGATATGTTGTAATCTATATAACACGACACCTCCTGATTCTGTGGAGACATGGGAGCGGCCACGTCGTGACTGTTTAGTGCTCTACCACTTATTCCGTGCACTAATTGGATAATATCCCCATCTTTTATCCGATCGATTGGATCCGAAACAATCAAATCAATGCTTTCAAAGAATTAAAAGTTAGAATCGAATCATTAAAAATTAGATTACTTTTGAGGTCTCTTAACGATCCACCAATTGTTCACATCTTTGAATGAATAACAGGTCACCTGTTGCTGATGAGAACTGCCTCTATTATCAGAATAGCGTATTGGGTAAAGAGCTTGGTGAGAGTGCATCCAACAGGCTCTACCGTGAGTGTGTCTTAATGTTATTTGAGAGCCATGAGCTATTTCTAAGGGCTGACCTTTTGTTATTGAAGCCAATCCACCCTTTATTTCAATTAAACATTAAATGAATGATTGAACAACAATTAACTTTGAATATACCTCAAGACTCGCTTGAAAAGCACTGGTCATTATGTTGTCGTGAGGGCCGGCTTTTGTTAACATTGATAAATGGATATAAAAAATGATAGAATAAATAAAAAGGGGTAAAACTATGAAATTTAAGCAATAAAATGCAAATTCCAACCATAGATATATCTGAAAACAATAAATTATTTTATATTAACTTAATTACGAATAAAAATACGGACCGTTTTTATAGTTTTGTCCGCAATTTTGACCCAAAAATCACAAAAAATGATAAAATGAATGAGAATTAATGAAAATATTGCGATATATTTGACACAAAAGCCAAAAGTAATAAATATTGCTGAAGATATCATCCAACAAAACCACTGAAGACTGAATGTAGGCTTTTTGGATGATATTACGAACGATAAAATACCAAACAATGAAAAAAATATGAGTATTGTATCCATTAATATAAACCGCGATTGAGTTAATAATGCGTTGTCTGTAATGCAATCAAATTTAATACCGATTCTAACGGGAAAAAAATTACCTAAAATTATAAAAATTGCGGCCAAAGCAGCGGTTCTGTGTCTCAAACCAATGGCAACCATCAAATGATATACTGTTGGTATAATAAGAGCCCCAAAAAGTGTCGGAACAAATCTCAAAGCTTTCAGCGGAACGTTTGGCTCATATTCTGAATGAAAAACATTTTTTAAATAAAAGACCGAATTTATTGACTGACTTTCGCCGATAGAAGTGAAGACATGTTCGCCGTTATATCCGGCGATATAAGCACTCAATGCTATCAATTGTTTTCCGAGCGGTGGCTGAGAGTCAAAGAAGAAAACGCCTCTTAAATAAAGACTAATAAACTTTCCGTAATGTAATTCATCGAAACTATTAAATAATAATTTAATTACATTTAATTGACATCAAAACAAAGACATACACAACACTCGACGGTTCAGACAATCGGTAGAAACGAAATGCAAATCCGATACCAAATAAAATCCAAGCGATTGAATTGATCTCAATATTAATGGTTAACGGAATGTCTTTAATGTCTTCGATGTCATCATTTTCAGACTCAAACGTCTCTTTTTCTGATGTCTTAGTTTTATTGATCCCATTATTTAATAATGTTTTATGTAATTCATTACAATTTTTAACTTCATTTTCGTCCATAATTTCAGTTAATTTTCCATTAATTTTTGTGAAATCGTTTTTAACAATCATTTCGTTCATAAAAATATATTTTTCTCTTAAATAAATTTAAAATAAATTATTTTTTTTTCATTTATATTAAATAAC
>JAQFZL010000863.1:0-12722 GCA_034695685.1 Galumna lanceata
CATTATTTATTATTAATATATAGATAGAATATAATAATAGATATAATATATAGATTTAATTTGTAAAACTCAAATTATTGTCCTAGTTAAAATTTAAAATTAAAAGAGTACCAAATTTTGGTACCTTATGTTACATTTAATGGGTTTAACACAGAAGTGAAAGCAGTTTAACCTAAACTATATGTTAATTGAATGTCATCTCGAGTAAACTCAGGTATAAAACTAAATAAGACTTAATAACATTAATAATTATATTTAAATTTATTTTAACTAAATTGAATTAACAAGCTAACTTTTACTGAGTATTCTAATTAAAATTAATTAACAATTAACCAGGTATATCAATTATAAATAATTACTTTAATTTAAGTGAATCACACTGTAATTCGTGACAATTACTAAATTAAGGTAATGAAGAGTTGACTCTTTTCGAGTATAATCCTGTAAAGTCTCCAATTTAAGCTTTAACTGAAGCATAATTTGCACCAAGAGTGAATTGATGGAAAACTCAAATAAAGCCTATGATTGTGTCATATGATGTTTCCTCTGTTAAGTAAACATAAAGAGAAAATCAATCTCTTATTTTTAGGATTTTTTTTTCACTCGAATTGAATAAAAAGGTTTTCGATATTATATTTCGAATTTATTTCTTTTCTTTACTCAGATTTTTTCAGTTTAATCTTGTAATCAGTTGTATGTCATTTGAGATTCTATTAAAACATTCCTTCAAATCGACTGACGTTTGAGACACAAATCTTAAGTAAACATTAAAAGGTCAGTGAATGGATAAAACTCTTTTTAATGGATACTTTTTTTTCATGAATTTTGAAAACACTTCGAATTAATTATTAATAATAAGTAAAGTTTTTGTTGTTTTATCCCAAAAAATATCGTTTTTATTTTAAAAGCATCTCTTAGTCTCCAATTGAATTTAGAAGGAATTCATAGAAACACTCAAAAAGGAAACATTGAATAAATGTTTTAATACTTTAATCTCTGAATCGTCGGATTGGAATCACAAAAATTGTTCTTCACTTCGCTAAAAACAATATTGGTATAACCAAGCTAATAACAGACTAACACACAATATCCAAGCTATAGACTTGATATTGGCTATCATTAGTTAAATAATTAATCTAGATCATTAATATCTTTCAAAATAAACATTTAAAGTTAAATTAAGAACATTATATGACAATATAAATAAACTGAAAATCTAATCTTGCAAAAATGCTTTAGTTACGAATATTGTTAGTAGAAATTAATGTGGTAAGAGCACTTGGGAAATATTCTTGGTAATCGCTATTATGAGTAATATTTTACTGGTTAAGTGCTATAACACATAATAACAATGTATTGTTATTATAAGAAATCAGACTCTAAAGTAGATTTGATTATATAAGAGGGGATCAAAAGCTAAACAAAAGCTCTAAAGCGTGTATTTCTAACACGAATCACATTTTCGTCGCTCTTTTCCTCTATATTTGGTTTCATTTTTTTTAAGAAAATAACTCCAAAAACATTTCGATTCAAACTTTATATCAGAGTTAGAGTTAGAGATAAACTATTGTTTTGAGTTATAAAATAAAAATCAAATGTTTTTAGAAAGTAATTCATTTTTTATGGCATTAAAGATATAAAATAAGACTCAAATATGTCATTAAACATGTTTTGGAGTAAAGTTAAAAATTTCAAGAAATTGTTATTTTCAGTTAAAGCTCATTATCATAGAACAGTCAAAATAATCATGCTAGTTTATGTCACAACAACCTTATCAAATTTATAACAAATAATTATATAAAAACCTAGTTCAATTTAAATTAATTTGACAAGAATATTTTAAAATACTAATGAGCATAAAAGAAAAACAAATAGAGTCATGCAAAAGTAAACAAGGTAAAATTAAGTTCATTAAAGCAAAAAATCAAACATTTATTCATTTATAAGTTAAACATAAAAATTATATTTGAATTCTTTAATTTTTATTAAAAAAAATAGTAAAATATATAACCAATTGTTCGGTTATTTATTCCTTTCATTTAAAAGAGGATCTCTATTCAGTAGATTTAGGCTTTCATTAATTTCATGGTATTCTTGGTCTTCAAAAGCTATTATTATATTTTGTCTCTTCTTTTCTTCCAATTCTTTGCTTTTTCTAATAAATAAGTTCTGCTTTTCTTAACACAAGATTTTTATAATTCAAATGTATTTTAGGAATTAATAGGAAACTCATCTGAGAATTAAGACAGTTGTGTAAATAAACTATCCTTGATCATTTATTTTACTTAACATTTTGCAAAATTAATGAATTACTTTTAAAGTTTCAATTCTAATGAAATGTGTTTTAGTGTTACACTTATTTCGTGTCAAATAGTGTTTTGTCCTGTGCTGTGCCCTGTATATGTCCTTGCTAACTAACAAATGATATATTTGGGAAAGCGCTGAGTCGTGAAAAAAGGAACAGAATATTCTTTACTAATAAATGGTTATACAAAGTTAATGCCTTAATATTAATTCTAAAAAAGGTACCAGGTGTTTTTATTTTGTCTTAATATATTTTTTTCACCGAATAGATAATAGAATTATTTTTTTAAGACTTTTTTGATTTATTTTTGTTTCCCAAATAGATTGTCAGGAGTTTAATATGAGCACAGGTTTTATTAACTATTCCTTTACTTAATCTCAAAAATAGTTTTAAATTATTTATTTGTAAAGAAAAAGATGTTTGATATGTAAAAACATACTTATTTTTATGAAATTATCATGGTGATTTATGTTTCAGATAAAATGAGCACAAATAGAGATGATTTCATTGATTACTGGATTACATAATATGTTAGCTTTTAATGTTTGTACAAATAAAAGGCTTTAATGTGACTTTAATCTCAGTTTTGGCAATACTTATGTTTGCGTTGAATTTATTTTAATGAAAACTTGCAATTAATTTGTGCTTAATTAGCATAACCAAGGTAAACTGTCATTTTATAAAACACTCGGTTATTGATTAACATATTTTGGATTTCATTCAAATCTAATTTTATTTTTTTTATTTGAAACGAGTGTTGATTTAAATGTATTTCTTCAGAGACATGTCCTAAACATTTACATGTATTTAATTTGAAAAAAGAAATGTGTGTTGAAATAAAAAATTTGATCTAATATAATCTAGTTCAAATAAGATTAGATAAAATAGTATATTTAAATCAATAAATTTGAAGATAATATCCAATTATTATTAAAATCCTGTTTACGTATTCATTGCTCGAAACGAAAACATTGGACTCCGTTTAACTGCAGTATATAATTTGTATTCCGGGCCAATTTCCCTGACTTAATATAGCCTTAACACAGAATAATTTAAGGACAAGTTTGAAAAGTGAATGATCCACTCAAATAACAAGAGAGTAGGTATATGTTGTGGTCACTAAAATGCTAATCATGGGAATTTATTTTCAAGTTTCATACATTAAGTGGATTGAAGTGCAACTCTACTGGGAATTTAAAGCTGTAATAAATTTTATGATAGGTGAAAATATTAACAAAAATAGTAGCAGGCTTAATAAATAATTCTATTTATGATAGAGTACTTCAGAAAAGCAGTGTTTCACTCAATAATCTAATTATGGTAATTAAGATTAATTTAATTAATATATAAATCTGCTAAAGTTATGTACAAAATATAACTTTAATTTTCTATACATAATATTAAATAAGATTTTAATTAAATTAATTGAAAAATTGCTATCAATTTATTTGACAACAATTGGAAATTATAATAAATTAATGGGAAATTCAAAGCTATAATAAAATTAAATTTTCTGTCGACAAAAATCTATTGAATTTAATTTAACCGTAAAAATGAATTCATATGAATTATTAGATGAAAGGTATGTTTTGATGGATAACAGGATAACAGATGAGATCTAGTTTTTTATCATAAATAGAATGCCATTAGTATTGAATCCATGATAATTTACATGCATTTGACTTGCTAATTTATCTTTTTGACCGTATTGTCAACAATAGTTTACTAAAGTAGTATAATATAGAAAAATAGACACTAAATAAATGCAACTTTTCTTCGCAAAAAGCCATTCATTCATAATTTAATTAATTCATAAAGCAATTTATCAAGCTAAAATCTAGTCATCAATTATAAGCATGGACATTTTGAGACAATTTTCGTTAATGGCTTTATTTATTTGGACTTTTGTTGGGAAAATCAATTTTTCAGTCAATGGAATATCCATTTATATCATATTAAACGTTAAGTAAAAATAGCATTCAATAGGCTATAGATGACGGCCTCCCTCTTTCTGTTTGTGACGAATGTGTCGAGCATTTATCTATCGGTCATTAGTTGAACGCCTAGCAATCTTCCGGTATAATTAATAGCTGAGCGCAGGTTATATTTGAAAAAAAATGGGAATATATTCCATACCTGATTGACGAGAGGTATTAGAGTGGACTCTATAGATCGGGTCCTTATTTCCAACAATACGTCCGTCAAAGTAATTGAGGGTAAAGTCAGCTGAGAATTAGTGCCAATCGATGAATATTTGGCAATAGATAGTTCGGGTAGTGGTGAGTGCGCTGGCGATCTCTTCTTTGGCTTTGCTGAAGTGTTTGGTGATGTCAGTGAGTCAGGTAGTTTTGCTGTTAAAGAGTCAGGAGATTTGGCCAAATGCTTCTCTGAATCACAATTAAGTGAAGAATTATTAGTCAATGAATTGGTTTTTTCAATAATTTTATTATGATTTGAATTATTGTTTGTCTGTTCTTTCTTTGATACAACACTTGTCTTATTGTCTATTTTGTTGGCAACCACTGATGTTAAGCACTGTTCTACTAATGGTCTCACTCTGACAGATGAAGAATCCGCTGACGAAACACTAGATATTATCGTTTGCTGACAGTTATGTTCATTTGCTCTAATGTTTTGATCGATTGTTTGATTTACTTTCCGATTATTATAACTATTCGTTTGCGTATTGTTTGCCATAAGATTTATTCTGTGCGAACACTAAATTTATTTTACTCACTGAAAATTTCAAATTTCAATTTCACGTTAAAATGTACTTGATCAATCAAAGCATAATAATAGCAGAATAATAATAATAATTTGTTTGAGTCAAAAATAATTTCCTTTTTCTTAATAAATCAATTGTTGTCCAACTCTTCAAACTTATGAGAAGTTAATTATAAATTCTTATGAAAAGATCAATAAATAATGGATTAGTGAATGAATCGATGGATTTCATCGTAGAATAGCATCGAATAAAATATAGAGATTTTGAAAAAAAAATTGAAATCTTTTGAAATGTAGTTTCCATTCACCGGGAGATCATTCGTGACATACAAATACAGAAATATATAGATTTATACACATTTATAATAATCATATTTATAATACAAACAACGTTTAACGAAATACATTTTTTCTCTCTCTAGACATTCAACTTTTGTGCGCAAATTATATGCACAGAATATTCTGTGTCTTTGAATATTTTACTCAGTTATCGGAGATTATTAATAACGAGTATATATACCTTGTATATATATCCACTATTCATGAGTTAAAGAGTCTCTTTATTAGATTACTATTGAATTCCAAACATATATTCTGTTCCCTAAAAATATTTATATTTATTTTTCCAGACGTGAAAACGAGAAAATAATCCTGATCAATCAATTTTTAATCATAATTCCAGTATTGTTTATGTTGCTTTTGGAAACGTCCAAGATCATAAACGAGAGGAACAATAATAAAAGAAGATTAAGTTGCCATTATTTGAGTTTATCAAGGCAGAAATAATAATGATCGAGGTCAATTATGTAACTTTAATGAGATTTTAAATATTAGGTTTTGATCGCATTTCCACATAAAGTCAATTAATATAAGTATTTATTATTATTTTTTCGACAAATTATTTCTTTAATAAATTTTCATTAATTTCATTTGAAACGATAAAAATGAGAAAAAATTTTAATCAGAAAAAGAAGAAATAGTTTTATATTTCAACAAAAGTAATGATTTATTCAACAAATTTCACAAAATATAAATTGAAAACTAATTGTTCTTTTGCTTCACAAGTCATTGAAATTTTAAGAGAGTATTTAAACTTTTGTGGCTCTTCTTTCAGTAGACGATTAAACTGTCCTTGTATATTGTCATTTAAATTAATTGAACATACTCATTTTTCTGTTGAGGGATACTTTTAGCTGACATAAAACCACTTTAAATATAATGAGGAAAAAGTTTATCTTCAAATTTATTTTTATTATATTATAGTCAGTCGACGACTTTTTTATATAAAATTTATTTTTGGCTCCACTTTTCAACGCATTGATAGCACTGGAATTCCGTCATTAAATTCAACTGAGTTTTCAGTTTTTCTCAAATTTATTCTCAACTTAGAATTGTTCCCAAAAAAAATATGAGTCCATCAAAAGAGCGGAACTCATCTCATTATTGTGTCCGATATTGAAGGACAAAGAAGTCAGACACAGTTCCTAAGAGAAAGTGGACTTTAAATGCACATAAAAACACAAGGAATGAGAGTTTCAGAAGCAATGAGTATAAACACTATTAAACACTATCAGAGTCTGAGCCCATATGTAATACCAGCACTGTTTTTGCTTAGAGTATTGCACAACAGATTTTTCAGTGCTGTGCGGCAGTCGTGTACTCTTTGCCGTGTTCTCTAAGGCAGTGTTCGGGGATAGTTGTGCACAGGCTCTGTCCTATTCTATCTCTACAGTCAGACTCTGATACTAACAGCAATTCTTTATTTCTATTTATATTTAATGCATTCAAATATTGTGTTGAAACATATATCAAAGGGGAAAAATATCTTGATTATATCACAAGATGTTTAGTAAAATCTCATTACGCTCTTATCCGTCAACATTAGGATAAATATCCAACTAATAGATGACTGAATTTTGATGTAAACCAACCGATTTTAAAAGAAACCAAATATTTATTTCGAGACGAAATGAAAAGTTTGAAAACAATTTACATATAAATGAAAAACAACTTCTATTTCTTCAACAATAGTATGTTTTGTCAGAAAAGAAATGTTTTTAACTCAAATCAACTCAAATATTTCAAAATATATTCAAATAAGAATTATTACTTAAAAATCTTTTTGAGCGGAAACTTGAGAATTAGCATGCTCATCAAATATAAGTAGTTTAACAAGTATCTTTTCTTTGATTTTATTAAGTTGATGCTTGAGCACTGAGCAATTGAGCAATCTAATTTGCAAATCATTGATCTGACATTCAAATATTGTTATGTGTCCTACGGCTCACTCCTATAATTGAATTCTCAGTATTTGTTGACTGCAAGACATAATTATTTTGCATTTTTATGTTATGAAAAGCCATAAAAATCTTCAGCAAATGCTTAATATTGAATACAAGTAAGAGTTTTGGTATTATTGGCTGCCATAACAACCGGTGCTCTCATCGCAAAGCAAAACCAAATGCAAGAATAGAGCAAAGAATTGAATGAATAGCAAACGCTGTACTCAATTTGTGTGGTGTGTGAGTGGACTCATATATTGCCAGTCAATGGAGAGGTTGTGCTCACAAAATATGAAGAGTGAATACTGACAGAGACTGCAGTAATATTTTGTAAACACTGTTTTTGATCGGAATATTTCCTCGAATAATAAATATCTATTAAACAGATGTTAATTATAATGAATTCTTATTTCAAGTATTGATTAATAATTAATATATATTTCATACGGGAATCACAAAATCTAAGTTTAAAATTGTTTCTTCCATTTGATTACTGGTAAGAATATCTTCCAGTCGAATGAAAATATTAAATGAGCATGATCAATTCAAGTGGAAAACTAATCAAATGTACGTTGAATTTTTCAATTGATTTTAATTGAATTTCTATAAATTTATGTCTTTCCAAACGTTAATAGTTTAGAAACGACAGATGACATCAAAAATGCTTCAAACAAATGGCATTACCAGTACTTCCAACACTCGTCAATCGGTAAACAATAGCTATGCGTCTCCATTGAGCACAGCTTCAAATGTTATGTCACAACAACAACAACAACAAAGAGCTCATGAAAGTAGATTGCAGAGTGTAGTGAGCAAGGACAAACTAATCACAAACCAATTCATTAATTCAAGTTTAAGCGACAATATACAGAATAGACTCTCCAATCAACAGCAACCACAGCCCCACCGCCCACACCACCATCACCACCACCATCATCATCACCACCACTGCGCCATTCATAATAAGACGAGACACTACTCTTTACCTCAATCACAACAACAGCCATCAATGCCTCAGAAGAAGAATTATCTTTTATTGGACACAAATCTACTCTTAAATCATAGCTCTTCCAAAAAGGTATTCCGCTTTTCATACAATTTATTAAATAACTTATATTTTGATTGGCTTTCATTTCTTTGATTTGAGTGTAATTTCCTTTTGGATAAAATGAGCGGCCATTTCATTAAACTAAACCTCTAAAAGTAATTGGGAATAAAAATAAATGTTCATGGTGATAATGATCATCACAAGCCAGTGCTTCAAAATTGAAATAAACCATAACCAAGGACAATTTTAGTCAATATTATAAAAAAAAGTTACCATAGAAATACTAATTAAATAAAAGAAGAGCAAACATAAAGAGTGAACACTTAATGAGATATTATAAAATCCTATTGTATTATTGTAGTATTGTACTAGATCAATTGTTGTTTATAACATAGCGGTAAAAACAAACCATTTTTTGAGGCCATTGACAAACAAAATATGTTTTATAACTTTCAATATAAAAATAATGGTTTGTTTTAGACATAAACCGGTCTGTAATGTCGAAATGAGCTTGTTCACATTGCCAACATTCAATTTCCTATTTTCCAAGTAATTGGAAAATTTCAAATAATTGATCATGCGTAATTTTTAACTCAAGGAATGTCAATTATCTAATTAAATAACCTTGATTATCGTGATTGATAACTGAGGGCTTCGACAGACGGATACTATATTTGTAAAAAAAATAAGACTTATGATGAAAGACAGCCCCATATAAATAGCAATAACACTATTAGTATATAATGAATGAAATGTGGAGTCAATGCAGGACTTCCTTCCTCTGAAAAAATATTGGAATCGAAGCCCTTTTCACTCCTAAATCAGTTCCTTTACATAAGTTTATTAAATATCCTGTTATTTGTTGTCACCTCCTTTTCAATTCTAATAAAAACGTTCACATTTTGAGAATAAATAAACAAAAAAATAATAATATCTTATATTGAATTTTGGATGAACTCAATAATTAGCATATTTTTACCTATTTTTCACGCAATGCTCTCTTTTTCTACTATTTCTTTAAGAATTAAAATTTTAATGTTATTCATATGATTACAGATATTTTGTGAATAATTTAGTGGTTGAGATCCAAGGATTTCAGCTCTAATACTGAGGATTAGCATAAACTTTACTTGTTTATTGTCATGAGTTAATGGAAATTGCATTCATTTAAAATTCCCAGAAATTTAATGGAAAAAAAAATTATTTTTTAAACATTGTTTTATTGTTTTTTATAAACTGGAGTTTTGATAGACTTTTCATAAATATCTAATGGTTTTCCTCATTTTTATACAAATGAGTTGAATAAATATCATTTAATTATTGCTAGTTTAATTTATTTTTTCCTCTTATCAATATTTAAGCTTGATAAATTTTCTAAATTTGCAATTTGTACCTTTATTAATACCTTGATTAATCATAGCTCATAAAATATTCATTTGAAATAATATTAACACATTTAAAAATAGATGAAAACAGGAATTAAGTGTTGATATGCCTTCCATTGCGCGTCACTGAATAAAATATAATCTCAAAGAATGAAATCCAATAATATTTTCATTATATTTTGTAAGAGAACTCATGTTTTACAAATGAGAACTCGATTTGAGGCCTATTATTCAAATGTTATGTGAAAAAAGTGTAATTCATGTCATGAGAAGCGATGCGAAAGATATTGAATTCTGTGCCGATTTTTTACAATAATTATTCCATCAAAAAGAGAGTCCAAAGAGTGAACCCATATTTGAATTCCGGATTTCATTTACATAATTTTGATTTCAATATTGAAGTGTTTGTATTAACGCCAATATTTTTACTCTAATTCACCAAAATTTCATCTATCAATCAAAAAGTTGTTTATTAAATATTCTAAAAGAATCTAGCTCATTCATCATTCAATTGAAATGTTTGCTAATATTTATAATTAACTTTGAGCTTATTCTGTGTATAACCCAATTTTCATCATTCATTCATTCGGTTTTGAATGAAAAGTGTAAAAATATAAGCAATGATTTGTTAATAATTTTCATTGAAATAAATATCAGGTTTTCATCAAACGAGTAAACCCTAACCCTAAAGGCAGTCAATAGTGGAACGAAACAGTCGTTCAGTCATTTGACTCTTGTGTGCAGTTTATGTCATAATTCTTTGAAAACTTCAACGGAAAACATATCGTTATGTAATAATTGTGTTGTTTTCAAAACTCCCCCTTTGAAAAAACCGGGCATTTTTTGTCGCTTTTAAAGAATATTTTTATCTTTTGTTTATATAATAATTCCTTAATTTTGAATAATATTTATACGAGATAATAAACTTGCAATTTTTCCGTAACCATAAACGATAAACAATTGATTTAAATATTAGACTTAATTTATGCGTTTTTCTGATTAATTTATATAAAAAATATATATAACAGTATTTTATGATTACGTTTGCAATAAAAGTAAAGACATTTATAAACGTTTGTTTTAAAACAAAACTCAGCAAAAATACTATCATTTGATTCGTGCAAATCATTAATCATTTTGAATGTCAAAAATATAATCAAAATAATTGATTCTAAAATATAATGAATTGAAGTTTTAATTCACAGAATCCTAGTTTTGTTAAAAATTAGTGCAAATGTGACTAATTGTGATTAGACTCAAGACATGTTTCTCATCGAATTTCAATTAATTTAATCAAAAAAAAAAATTTATAAATTTATAAATTTCTGATCGATTTCTGGCAATCAATCAAATGTTTCAATTTTTTATTTAATGTGAATTAATATAAAAGTTATTGAAAAACTAATTCAATTTGAAGTCAAGAGTTTAAACTAAATTCTTGTATAAATAGTATTAAATAATTCAGTGGAAAATCCGAATAAAATGAGTTAACGTTTGATAGAAAACAATCCAAAACAAGAGTTTGTTTGAGTGAAAAGCAATTCATTATTTATTGGCTTTTTATCATTGAATTAATCGATTCTCTATAATCTGAGAAAAAATTTTATCAATTGTTTTATTTTGATAATACGATTACTGAATTCCTGTGCGAACAAAGTGTTGGTCCTATTATTTCAATAATGATTAGACAATAGATTCGTTCACTGAATATAATCTATTAAAATAAAGTCACTGTTTATTAGAGCGAATGTTAATTAACGGCTTTTCTGTTGATAACGTCTTATTCTGAGCGTTAAAAAAACAAGTTTAACATAAATCTGGAGAAACGTTTCTCTCCAGTCATTCGACAGTTGCCAACATATGAATACTGTGTTTTTTATATGCCATCCAATGTTTATGGTGTGCACTTTACTTGTTTGTGAATAACTGGACACTATTTTAGTGATGTCTTCACTACTAGCAACTGCCCGATCCCTCTCTAAATCTCTGCTATCATTACAGCAGTCAGTGATGGACGCAGTGGTCAAATCGGACAGAATAATAGAGACACAACCAGAAGAAGATAGAAGAAGGCGTACTATTATTGTAGAGAAGAAGAACTCTTCATTTGGTTTTACATTACAAGTGAGTAATTGACAGCATTTAAGCCCTGATAAGACTAACAAATCAAAGAACAAGTTTATATCAATTGAAAAATAATCTAATTATCAAAACTTTTCCTAAACTGATAAACTAGAACCGCATTCAATCCAATTAACCTTGCATCTTTTGACATTTTCTCTTGTTTGTTAGCTCTTTGTTTGTCGAATGTCACCTTTCAATCTAAATTTAGACGACCATGATTATAATTCAATGTATTTAATTATGCATGATCAATTTAAAATCAAATCACTTATGCAATCCGCGAGCACTGCTTTGAATAATTGATGGCCAACCATGATATGAGCAAGGTGTTTTCCATATTAAGACATTTGCCTTATAAATATAAACAAACTAATCCTAATTAGTTAATCTCAAGTGTCATCAAATAACCTCGAGCTAATGTCTCATCTTCTTAACAGTAACTTGTTAACTTCCTCACCCAATATTACTAATTATTTTTAATGACCATGCTCTTTACTCTTTGTTGTGAAGTCAGAAATTCCTATTTTATTTTCTAATTAGTAGCAAGCTCATTTTGAAATACAAAATAAATTAAGGAAATTCTATTTGAAATTTACTTTTAAATAATTCGAAAAATTCCATTAATTTAGTGAAAGAAAATAACTTTAATTTCAAAAGAAATGACTTTTTGTCCAAAAATTATTAATAAAATGATTACGAAATTTAAGAGAAAAATGATTTTATGAGTTTTTCGCTTTCGGTTAACCCATAAAATAAATCTAAAACTTATCTCAATTAGGAAATATTAACCGCTTATAACCAGAGATGTTAAGTAGAGATTTTGAGTTGAGATAAAAAACTACAGTCAAATCCAA